>JAUEKZ010183077.1:7980-23074 GCA_031471865.1 Melibe leonina | reverse complement strand
GGGGGGGGGGGGGGGGGGGGGGGGGGGGGGGGGGGGGGGGTGGGGGGGGTGGGGGTGGGGATGGTGGGGTGATGGTGATGCTTGCGATGGTGGTGGTGGGGATGATGGCGGTGGTGGTTGATGATATCATAGTCTTAGAAAACTAAAATAATAATAATAAAAAAAGAGATGTACTTTTTTAAATATATAAATAAAATCGCAGTAAGAATAAAAGATTGATGGATGAAAGAATGGATGGGATGTAGACCTTAAACCTTATCAAATCATTGGATTAAATTGCACGGGTAGATGCATTGGGCGTGATCAGCCAGAGATCGCAGTGGGGAGGCTGAACGGCAAAATTAAACTACACTGTCGTCTTGATGGACGATGGAGAATAACCTTACGGTTCAAACCATCAATAACAGATTGAAAGAGGTAATCCTATTACATACCAGTGCCATGAAACACGAACGACGAATACAATAAAAAAAATTATATATATATATATATCTTCTTCTTCTTCTTCTTCTTCCGTTTAACGACCAACATCAATATGTTGATGATTTTGTCGTTTTTTATATATATATATAAATCCTAATTTCTAACGCAAGACGTAGATAAGATAAGATAAGATAAGATAAGATAACTTTATTGATCCCTCAGCAACAGCAATGCTATCTATCCATGACGACCAACAATGAGAAGGCTGATTGTAGTCCGTGTTTACGTGGACACAATATCATCGTATTCCGAAGTATTTTGCCTACCGCATAGCACTAAAAATAACCACAGAAAAATGAGCAGAAGTTCCTATGTACTTGCTGCCTTTTGTCATACCCGACAAAGAGTAAACAGAGATGGGTGGATTTATTCTACATTCGGACTCGAGCGTGATCTTCATTAGAAATTTGTTTTGCGTGTGTAAGTGTGTGTGTGTGTGTTTGTGTGTGTGTCTATTTTTAACTAGGGAAACGATTGGAAGAGAGTGAGTGGGTGGGTGTGTGGGTGGGTGGGTGGTTGGATGGATAGATGGGTGAATGGATAGATAGATAGACAGATAGATAGATAGACAGATAGATAGATAGACAGATAGATTGATAGATGGATAGATGAATAGATAGATAGCTAGATATGGGTCGGAGGTTGTGATCAATAACTTCTGATGCCCTTCTTAGTTGAAACCAATAGGAAAATGTTACGGTATAAAAAGCCGCACGTGCTCCTTTGCTGTATCAAAGGGCCGATCTAACGCCTTAGGTCATAAAAGGTTTGTTCCAATAATAGGTGTAATTTTTATAGACTCGTGAATCATAATAAAGAGTAATCATGAAGATCAAACAAAATTCAAATTGATTTGAAACGATGGTTCTGTTACCTTGTACCGTAGAGGGGTGGAGTGAAAGGAAATGTATACAATAGATAATTCCGATAGTGTGTGTGTGTGTGTGTGTGTGTGTGTGTGTGTGTACTTGTGTGCGTGTGTGGTTTTTTGTTGTTGTTGCTTTTGGGGGGGGGGGGGGGGTTTAGGGCCACGGCTTACAAACATTCAATATTCACAGCTAGCCGCATACTCAATCATGATATACATACCCCCCCCCCTCTTCCCAACCCCACCCCACTTATTTTTCTGCATATATGCATCTACCCACCCACAGAGATGCGAACACTCAAATCCCCCCAACCCCAATCCATCCACTACCTGTCCAGCCCTCCCCTCCCACACCCCCCCCCCCCCAAAGTTAGCACAGAGTAGCCATCAGAACAGATTCATACTACCATACACCACATTCACAACTACATCACTGTAGACGCAGAATTCCAATCATCCTTCGACTTAAACCTTCATTATTTCGGATGGAGAGAAAGAGTAAGAGAGGGGGGAAGAGAGAAAGAGGGAGAGAGGGGGGAAGAGAAAAGAGGAAGAGAGGGGAGGGTATCATAAGAAAAAAGTGCAAAGAGAGAGAGAGACACACAGAGAGAGACAGAGACAGAGAGAGAGAGACAGAGAGAGAGAGAGAGAGAGAGAGAGAGACAGAGAGAGAGACAGAGACAGAGAGGGACAGAGAGAGAGAGTTGTATAAGAATGCCCCATTCACCCAGGGGTAGTAAACAATGTTGACCTCTGTCTATCTCTGCAGTGACCATTGTGAATGACCATGACAGTTTCTGTGTGTATGTGTGTGTGTGTGTGTGTGTGTGTGTGTGTGCTTGTGTGCGTGTGTTTGTGTGTGTGTGTGTATGTTTGTGTGTATGTGTGTCGAATATCTACCTTTTGTCCCTAGGAATCATGACAGCTTGCCAAGGCAAGTTCTACGATTGGGTGACCACTTTCCACTGGCTTACTTGCCGTCATGTACTGTTACAGTTAAAACACGGCTTTTTCTGTCGCCAGACTACTACGACTTGACTGTACTGTATGCGCTAGCCTATTTCACAACTACGACTGGCCACAGCTCGTTGTCTTTTACAGTAGATACAAGTAGTCCTACGTAAACATAAAATCCGGATATAGATAATATTGATAATAATATCAAACTATAATAATGATAAACTAACATTATAATGATAAGATAAATGTAATGATAAAATAGTTATTTTCCCCAGATAAAGTTACATTTGTTTCGAATTTCTATCTTAAAAGAACATGTTGAAACAATATGAACTGCACCTGAACTCTTTTACATTTTATCTTATTTCGTTTACTTAGAAGATGAATAAAAATAACTTAACTAAACAAAACTGCAGCTTAATGATGGTATCAGGGATTGATATCTTGTTAGCAAACACTGTAATATTATGTATTCGCAATTTAGATGTGGACCAAACCAGTCTACTCATATTCTAATCAAACAAAAGTATCAAAGGACTCCCCTACCGTGGTAGTAACCACTATGAAGTTATGATCTGTGTCGTACGTTCGTGCGTGTCGGAGTGATATCGGATACTCCACCTCCGTTCGCTGGGTGACACGCCGGAAGCGCACTATACCCAGTAATCAAAATGGCGGCGGTGGGTGATCGTGACCGGTATTTGCCTTTCTAGACCGGTACAAATACACGCAGCTTTATCACTATTTGACTACTGGGCACTAGACAAGGTTTTAAGATCATTGAGTCAAAATTCATTGCTACAATATAGGGGGCGAAGTAAAGGTAGTCATGGAAAGGGACAGTAATAAGTAGTCTGAACATGATTTGGTGCGTGGCCATTAAAGATCACCTGGATCCGTGTCGTTTAGATAGTGTCTGGCAGCGGTTTTAGCATTACTTGTCGGTAACTCATGGTGATTATCATTGAAATATTGACTCCGTTCCTGAACAATAACTGATGGAACAGTTTAAAATATTGTTATAATGTGATTATAATAATTTGATTTTCGAGTCTAACTGCCAGAAAATATTCCCACCAACAATGAATCTGGTTGAAGCATTTCCTGCTAGATGTTATCTAGCTCACAGCCTTGCGGTGTTATGGGCATGCGGTGTTCATGCATTTAGAGTAGAGGCAGTTGACCCTTTTACGGCGGGCTTTGATTTTAACCCAAGTGAAATATGCATTATCTTCAAAATCAGATTTATCTGGTAAAAGCAAATCTTGTAGATTATGATGTCTGATCAGTAATTTGATTTGAAATAACCTTAGCCTTGTGATGGTTGTGGTTCTAGTTCAAGCGTCAAACGGTCTCAAAATGATAGGTGTTAGTGTCACCACTGCAGTCTATGTTAACACTGGTCTGTGCTTCCAGAACATCAATTATGAAGATGTACTGGTTGACTGGCATAGAGTTATGGAGATCACCCCAATGCGAAAAGGCAGCACTAGCCGTGATGGTCACTAGACTGACCATCGTAGCTCATCATACTCATCGTTCGTGTTCGTCTTAGCATGAATTAAAGGCTAAGAAGGGTTTGGGTGGCTTGGGGAAGTACGCGTTATAATGGTAGCCCTGGTACATGCCTTTGGGGTGTGTCACAGCTGCTAGTGCGTATGGAAGGTGGCTGTGGATGGGACACCACGCAATAAACCACGGCTTGGACATGTCACAGGCCTTTGATTAAGTCACATTATGCCAGGTCGGAACCATCATTATCATGGCTTATCAAGGAAGTCACCCATTTTACACTTTCACGGAAGTTGACCATCCCGTCAGTGTTTGGATCTTTGCATAACGGGTCGCACTTTTGAACACTTAAAAATCCTTTGCGATTTTTCCATCCTGAAACCTTCCTATAGTTATTTTACTTTCTGGTCTGGTACAATAATCGTCAACCAATATCATTTTTTAGGACTTGCATTGTAGCGAATCGTTGAAAATGTTTTTCCTACACATCAAAGACAGTCGCAAGGACTAGGTGTATAATATAGTACAGTGTTCTTTCCATAATACTGTGTGTCTATAGTGGGTCTGGTTAACGGCCGAACATTTTGAGACG
Organism: Melibe leonina; assembly: GCA_031471865.1. Classification (NCBI taxonomy): domain Eukaryota; kingdom Metazoa; phylum Mollusca; class Gastropoda; order Nudibranchia; family Dendronotidae; genus Melibe; species Melibe leonina. The sequence goes on along the minus strand of JAUEKZ010183077.1, from coordinate 18,659 downwards.
TGTAGGAAGTTATTTGGACAGTGGTTAAAGATTAAAGAGTGCCTATGGGTGTTCGCGGTGCTTTTAATGTTTTATAGGTTAATACGTACGTTATGAATACAATAGATTTAATGCCCTAGTTTGAATTCGAGCTAGGATATTAAATGCCCTCTTTCACGATGGTAGGCCGTGATCTATTTTTGAATATGAATTTATATATCATTATCAATCTCATGATCTACATTGACAGGACTATTAAATGCGTTTTAAGTCCATTGTGCACGATTCTAAGATAAATACCACAAGCGTATGGTAAGTTTTTAGCTCACATCGAGTATCTTGCTATACCTTTTCATGCTTTCACCTTCTCACTAAAATTCTTTAAAACTCTGCTTTCATTTATTTCCCCTGACAAGTTTTTATCGCGCCCTTTGCTTTCCCCTCGTCTTTGGATACTACTATTCTTCTTCTTCTCGCAGCTCTTGCATTCCCTAGACGAAGTTAATGGGTGGATGAGCGGCCGGAAATTGCTTTTTTAGCGATTTACATATTTCATATCCAAATTTGTGTGTCGGAAAATGATTGTCATTATTTTGATTCAAGTTCAAGATATTAGTGATAGAAAACCGTGGTAGGATAATATTACTGTTTTGGCATCACAGTAGAGCCCTCATAAAAGTTCGATGGTCAGTGAAAAGGGTTTTGCAAAGCTGGGGAAGTGGAGGGAGGGGGAGAATAAGAAAATAGCCACGACGTATCTATATTAATGGACATATCTGACTGCTGCAGGGCTGTGTTATCAGAAAGAAAGACAGAAAGAAAAAAATGAAGAGACAAAGACACTGTGAGAGGGAGGAAATGTCATCATCATTGGAGAGTTTGAGAGATAGCGGCGGAAATAGAGTATTGATAGATATAGGGGACACAGCCCGCGCCTTCAGCAAAGTATGAGTCCCCGTGGGACCCGGTTTCAGTTTTTCTATTTCTTTTCATAACGCCCGCCTTAATAGGGCGATGCAGAGATGGAATTGGAAAGAGATGTATCTAATGATTCAGGCAACTATGTCCTCATCCTTTGTGCTGAGACCACTTAGCTTAGACTTAAAGAAATTTGGCACCACTGTAGAGAAGTGGGTTGGGAAAGGAAAGTAAGTAAACAAAATATTCTTTTTTATACCTTCAAGTTGTTACACGACCTTCTTCCCACAAAGTTTACTTACATCTATCTGTTTGATCGAATAATTGCTGGGGTGGGGCTGAAGGAGAGAGAGAGAGAGAGAGAGAGAGAGAGAGAGAGAGAGAGAGAGAGAGAGAGAGAGAACATACGTACACTACGATTCAATGTTAACAACAAAAGTGCCAATTTCCAGGGATAAAGAGATAGACAATGAAATTGCTCCTTCATATTTCTTAGTGTGTATTCGATAGGCTTTACTCACTCCACACGTCTTTATGTATCCAATCTCAATATTTCAACATATCACTGTGTAAAAAAATCTTTTGGGATGTCAGATCTATATCTATATTATCTAATTTTCTCGTATTTGTGCATTCTATGTTTTGTTTACTCGTTTGTTTCCACGTAGTTGTCAGAAATTATCACGTGTCAAGACATGATAAATGAAGATAGTCTTACTTTACGCCTATGTATCACTTAGTTGGGTCAAGTCCAAGACAGACATAATATGACTTTTAGAATTTATACTGTTTTGTCAGTAACTTGAACCTGAACTATTTTTTTTATTTCATTCATAACTTTGCATTGAATGACAATCGACACGACGCCATTCAACAAACAAAATGAATAAAAGTAATAAAACGATACATTATATTATAAAGAAAACAACACAAAGTTTTAAAAAAAGCCGAACTAACTAAATTATCATACTAACAACAACAAAAATCCCCCCCAAAACAATCACTCTTCCTCATGTTTTCTTAATATTGAAATATAAAAATACCGAACCTTTTGAAATTACGAATATTATGATAATCTTTTAATTGATTGAGAATTTGACTCTCTGACTGTCAATGTGTAAATTTAAAAAAATAAACTAATATTCCAATTTGACAAACACACGTTGTCTAGGTCAACCTCTTAATCAAGTTTTTAGTAAGAATGAGTCATCACGATGTATCCTGATAGAAGGGGACAACGCATGACTCGAAATACTATTAAAGCCTTTTTGCGAAAGGTGATCTCCTTTGTTGAACATAATCCGCTTATAGCGAATAGTAGAATGATTAGTTCAATTTTTAGTCACTTTAAATGAGTTGGTCACTGCTTAACGTGTTTCTCCCCATTTCCTATCCTTCTTTTTAAAGTTTTCATCCCTTTGTAAGTGCATTGTGCTGAATTAAATATTGTGGTAAGTGTGTCAGGAATACTTTTTCTCTTTTCACTTACACTTCCAACAGGCAAAGGTTGGCTGGTATCAAGGTCCTCTCAGAAGGCAACATAATTTGAAATATAATCAAACTGATTAAACATTGACAAATCTGGCTGGCGTCTTGATGAATGAAGAAGTTAAGAGGGGTTAAACAAATATAATATCAGAGGGAATAATATAATAAGAGTAATAAATTATATAAAAGATCGAAATTTTATGAGAACGATATTAGAATAAAAATTGCGTTGTCAACAATGTCAGACTGAACTGAAGCCTGGCTGCATTCCAGGCGTCCCCATACCCTACCCGACCTTTGACCCAGCAGTCCTCATAACTCTTCCGCGTATACCTATTGTTGTGATCATTATTATTATCATTTTATTTCAGTGCCTGAGAAAATTACGCGTAGCCTTCGGGGTCTCCTATTGCAAAAATCGCCAAAAAAAAAAAAAAAAAAAAAAGAAGAAAGCTTGGGTCTAATTCTGTACAGAAAGGGGAGGGAATTCTTTACAAAATTTTCCTCGCTGCTTTCCCCCTTTTGAAATGTTGATTTCATAAATTCACGGGTGAGAGAAAGGGCCAGAGGATTCCCTATCATAAGGGGGGCTCGAATCTTTTGAGACGGCAATGTGTCGACGTGTCTCCACGTCAGGGCAGTGGCTCAGGTAGACAATAAACTTTAACGTCATGCCAGGCACCCGAGGCTCCGAGCGAGAAGCTACTTGTGTGCACGGTCATTACATTAACCCTTTCACAGCGAGATCTGATTATAACCCAACTTAAATAAGATGCAAAATCTTTAAAAAATGCACATGTTCTTATACCAGCTAAATCAGATTTCAGTAAACTGACTTAAGCCATATGTCAGTTCACTGAAATCTGATTTATATGGTATAAAAAGAGGCAAGTCTTGAAAATTATGGTGTCCTTAGCATTGAAAGGGTTAAACTATTTCTAATTTATTGTCTATTATGGTGTCTTACTTCTACTCCCGAAATGATTTGTATTTCAGGGTATGTTCAATTCGCAATGTCATTATCTTGACATCACCGTGTTTTCATAAACTCTTGTGTGTATGTGTGTGTGTGTGTGTGTGTGTGTGTGTGTGTGTGTGTGTGTGTGTGTGTGTGTGTGTGTATCAATGTTTGAGGAGCATAATAAAAGGTGTGTATGTGCTCTGTACACATTTCTTTATTAATCATTTTTTTCTTCTCTGTTTTGAGACGTGAAAGTTAAAAGCGTCCCCAAGTGCAGTGTGCGCATTGCTGTTTGACGATTATAATATATCCCGTCTCCGCTAGGCACACCCAGCCAGCTACGCGTTGTATTTGTATGTATAATCCTTTTCGTACAGACAAAAAGTAGCCGAGAAGTCGACCCCCCCCCCTCCCTCCCTTCCCGTGAAAAGGAGAAAAGTCAATTCAATTGTTTGTTGTATTCCTAATAATATTAATTAAAAGCGCAAGCAAATAGACATGCTTGACAGCTGTTTTGCTTCTAAAAATATTATTCATTTTTCCTCGCGTAATTCCTGACGGCAGAAAAAAAAGATCTAAGATATTTCTTTTTCTTGTTAGATCTCAGTTTTTAATCATTGCTGTCATGGGAACGTAACAGTTGGCAATTGAATATAGTGTTTATCGATAAAACACCAATTGGTGATGCACTGTTATTGGTGCCATATCGTTCGTAGCATTATTGGCAATCATTGAATAGCGGTGTAGTTGAGTAAATACTATGTAGTTGCCGCCCTTGAAAAATACCGCAAAAATAGCACTTTCTCTAAATCAAACTTTAGGAGGTCGCCAAAATTTCGTTTTAAAGTAATTCCATTGTAGTTTCAAGTCTTGCCTCACATTTCCTATTAGAATATAACAGAACATTTTTCGACTTAGACTAATCATGTGTTATGGAGAAAGTGTAGAATATGATTAATTTGGTTAGTGTTTTAAAAATGTACATTAAAGTAGCAAGTAAATTGGTGCATGCTACTATAATGTACATTTTTTAGAAACACAAACAGAAGTAATCATATTCTCCATGGTGCATAATCCTTATAGCATACTGAGCTGAGGTAAACAGTACTCTGATACAACACACATGGAATGAAAAACATTTATTGAATTATCATGTATCGATTTTGAGAAGTTTTCTTCTTCTTTTCCTTCTTTTTATCGATTTAATTCCGAACACCTGAAATTTTAATTAAGCACGAGCTCTTTAGTTCAGCATGGCTGGGGATATATTAATTTCTTTAGATTGGCAGCCAAAAGGGTAAAATTCATTTGGCTTGTACTGTTCAATGTTATGATTTGTTGTTTCAATGCGAAAGTTGTTTTGTTTTGTGTGTTGAGGTCTTCAGTTCCAGTCCTCGAGCTAAGGAACCGTATAGAGGGGAGGAGTGTACCGTGTGTGTGTGTGTGTGTGTGTGTGTGTGAAAGAGAGAGAGAGAGAGAGAGAGAGAGTGAGGGGGGAGAAATATTGAGAAAGAGATCGAGAAAGGGGGAGAGAAATAGAGAGAGAGAGAGAGAGAGAGAGAGAGAGAGAGAGGGAGAAAGAGAGAGTAAGAGAGAGAGAGAGAGAGAAAGAAAGGGAGAAAGAGAGAGGAAGAGAGAGAGAGAGAGAGAAAGAAAGAAAGGGAGAAAGAGAGAGGAAGAGAGAGAGAGAGGGGAAGACAAAACGCGAGAGAGAAAGAGAGAGAGAGAGAGAGACAAAGAGAGAGAGAGGGAATGAGAGAGATAAATTTCTCATGGGTGCGATCGAGGATAGAGGATATTTTGGATTGGATGCGATCAATCTTAAACTCCGGAAGAAGAAGAGCACCTTTCTCTTGTTTCCTCCTACAATGTAGCAGGCACACCTCGTCCTTGATAGGACAGAGTGACGGTAGAGAAGGAACACGTAAAAATACTAGCGAATAGAATAAAGGTTTGGACATGTTAGGAGAAAGAATCCAGGAGAACGAGGAATAAAATAAGAAGCCGATGAATGCCTTGCAGACTGTATTCACAAGTTTGTCTTTGGATTGACGTTTAATTATTTTGCTCCAATTTCAAGATAAAAATCTGAGACCAAGTTGACATAATTTTTTTGTTTTTTTGTTATTTATCATATAAAATCAACATACATACATCAACAAAAACAAACAAGCAAACAAACGAATGAACGAACGAACACAAACATAGGTAAAATTGAATAGTTTTCTCCAACCACCTGCATATGAAACTCCAGAGCAATCAAGTTTAATGGCGAATATGTTATCCCATACTGTCAAAGAGACAGTGACATTTATTACGTAAGAGGTACCCTGGCTGTAGCTGTCATGGGGTATTCGACATTGTGTCATTTAATGTGTGCGTGCTCTCGAGTACAACTTTAGCGATGCGTCAGCGTTTGTTTGATAATATGTTCGAAGAATAAAGTGGAAATTTATTTCGATGGGGCTCTCGATTTCTTTTATTATGAGCCTTTACTAGCTCGAAGTCTACCTACTGTTATTTGTAAAAAGACACACTGATTATGTAAGTCAATTCTTTTTAAAGAAATATTAGACAGATCCTTGTTTGACTGGCAACGACTTTCAGACTGACAGTCAACAATTCCCATGCTTCAAGGACACATTTTTCGTTTCGAATGATAAAGCATTTATTATACAAGAGACAACAACTTTCTTTAGCCCGATTTTCTAAATCCTGTCGTAGCAATATTTGTGTGGTTTATATCATTGTGCAAACAAAAGATCCCCCCTGCAAGTTTTCAAAATCCATTTTATCAGAAATTGACAAACCAAACTGCACGCAGGTGGTAAAACAAACCAAGCTTAAAAAGGACAGTTTGTTTGATCCAGTCAGTTGCCAAGTAAAGTGTCCCCATGTTGAAACAAGATTTCGATAATCGAAATTGGTCTACTGTAGATCTTCCACTAATTGTCTTTGGGGGAGGCCGATCGTGAAGTGTTTGTGTATGATAAAACCAACCCCTGACACCACAGTTTCACAATATGATCCACTATTTATATTGTTCAGAAGGGTTTTGTGCTGGTGTGTTTTTGTTGTCGCTGTTGCTATTCTTGTTGTCTGTCTGTCGCATAGCGTGAGAAAGGACCAGCACAAAGTTTTATCAGCATTAATTTTATTGATAGATCTATAAATTGTATAATGTATTTTAAATTGATAATAATGTTCGTTTTCTTAAAAAATAATAATAAAAAAGGAAAACAAAAAGATTTCCCCTGATAGCCTCTGATACTTGAATTTCGTTCTGCTCTGTTTACTCAGTAATTTAAATGTTCAACCACATAAATGAATACGTATGTCGAATCGCTGGTAAAATCACATTTTGCCTCCTAATCATCACCATCTCCAGCAACATCGTCATCGTTGTCGTCGTCGTTCGGCATTGTGGCCATCGTTTATTTCATTCGTTGTATTTCTTCTTAGAGGAATTTAAAAAAAAAAGAAAAGAAACAACATCCTTGGATACGGTTTCAATATATTATGCTTTGATTCACACAATGATTTTGAAAGATATGAACTACTTTCACGGTTCAGATTTCTGTGCGTAGTCATAAAGCAGAACTAGTTACCCCCAGGTCCTATACAAAATCCCGGATACGTGTTCCGTTAACGTTCCTACCTTACCGAAGATCTATTATTTGCCATGTAAATAATTACCCAGTAGGTGGTATTTGCCAGTTGTTATCGAGTATATTATAGAAGAAAAATATAACACAGCCTTTGATTTCTATTCCGCCTACGATAATCTTGGCCTCTCAGTGCTTTCCTCCCTTACATTGTACGTTGTAAAAGCGAGCGAAGCCGGGTTACCTCCCTTCCAAAATTGTCTAGCCTTGTAAGTATATTCAGAAGACAAAACAAAATTCGAGGCTAATATTTGCTTAGCTGTTCCTGTGTGGCCGGTAAATAAAGCAAATATTTGTTTTGATTATTGAAAAATCTTGTTGACATCGTAGCTTTCAATGAGTGCCCATCGTCATTTCGCCATTTGGTATCTTGGTTTAATTAATCTTTGGATTGATAGGATTCATATGAAATACTTTGTAGTTATATAGTCAAGCATAATAATATGATAAATAATAACGACAAAAAAGTGGCGATAGTAATGATAATAATCCCATCATCATTATGATCATTATAATTATAGTCATAATGATCGTAATATTAATACCGGTAATAGTTATGATATCAAGAAGGATTACAACGATAATTATAATGATAATAAAAGTGTGTGTAAGCGATGTTTATGTTTATGTATGAGAGAGAGAGAGTGGGACACACACACACACGCACACACAGACAGACAAAACGACACAGAGAGAGAGAGAGAGAGAGAGAGGGGGGGAGGGGATAGTGTTAGGTACTATCCTGTTGGGATTGTTCACGCCTGAACCTCTTTTTCTTGAATAATACATTTTGGGGGTTGCAGTTTAGACTGTCATGCTAATAATAGAAGCAATCTTCAGTTTAAAAAAAAACAACATACGAATGAGCATTCAATTCATTTTTTGTTGAAGCAAATTTTAGAGGGCTCCACTTTTTGTGTGGCCTAAAATAATGTTTTCAAACAGGGGCGATAAACAGGTAACAACCAGCCAAGTTAGACTAACGCCGGACTCCTTAGTGGCCCCAGAAAGAGCGAGCGAGCTAATGGTCTCCCCTCTCTATGCCGCAGTGTTGGCCCGAGTTATTGATTGTATTTTTATTCAAAGAACCTCTTACCTCCCGCTTTGGACGGATCACTGGGTTTGACGACGTACGAGATGGCTATGGTACAAGTTCAAGTGTACGGACGATGGAAAATTGGTGCTATATTTAGAGGAGAGGAAGAGGAGGACGGGAGGGGAGGAGTGGAAAGAAAGGGACTTAGAGAGAAAGAGAGGACGAAGTAAGAGAGAGAGAGAGAGAGAGAGAGAGAGAGAGAGAGAGAAAGAGAGAGAATTAGAGAGAGTCTTTTAATGTTTTGAAGAAGAAAAAAGGGGTAGGAGTAGTAGGAGGTGTGGTGCGAGCAGGTCAGGAGCCTCATGTTAAGAGGAGGAAGAGTAATTTGGAGGGAGAGAAAGAAGAGAAAAGAAGAGAAGGAGGGGTCCTGGAGAGATTTAGCTAATAGTGTCGTTGGGGTAAGAGAAATAATGTCCACTAGCGACTGGCTGGATGACCCTTATTTTCGGAGACATGGCCCTTGTGTCAATCCCCCTTGTAATGTTTAAGTATCTAAGTCACCACGATGAATGTGTGTCAACTTGACCCTCTCTTTTTTCCTGGAAGAGATATTTATATATGTCCGATAACAGGCCCAGTAAAATAAATACAAAACGACATGGCCATACAACAAGTTAATGATATAGGTGAATAAATATAAATGTTACATTCGTTGATATCATATTGATTCATAAATTCATATGGTAAATGCGTTCTTGAAACATTATCTAGTTTTATATTGATACTATGCATGGGATCCAAGAGAAGGCTTTAAAATGCCCTCTTCAATAAGGATAATTTACCCTCAAAATGGAGATTCAAATATTGTAGAGTGCGAATATTTTGGTACTTTACATTACGTTTTACTATGCTATTGTTATGTTCTATTATCATCATATTCTTTGTTAATCACAGGGAAACAAAAATTAACACGAAAGCTACGTGCTGAGACGCATAGAGAGTTAGTGGATGTGGCTGGAGATGTGAATCCCATTGATTCCGGTCCTTCCCCCCAGCGGCACGCTCCTCCGAGTCGGACTGCGGGAGGACTCCGGGGAGTGGGGAGCGGGGAGTGGGGAGTGATTGACGCGGGCACAGAATGGTTTCTGTTTCCTTACGCTTGTTTGGGTTTCGCTAATACGTCCAAAGGCGTGACGGAAACCCGAGAACGTTTAATTGATTGCGGGTAAAGACCTGAAACTTACGAAGAGTTTGAGACTAAGAGAGGATGGGAGTTAGAGAGAGAGAGAGAGAGAGAGAGAGAGAGAGAGAGAGAGAGAGAGAGAGAGAGAGGGTTAAAGAGATAGATAGATAGAGAGTCGAAGAGAAAAAGAGAAAGAGTGAGAGGAAGAGATAGATGGACAGAGAGTGAAAGAGAAAAAGAAAAGGGTGAGAGAAAGAGAGAGAGAGAGATAAATAGAGAGTGAAAGAGAAAAAGAGAAAGGGCGAGAGAAAGATAGAGAGCGAGTTAGAGAGATAGATAGATAGAGAGAGAGAGAGAAGGGGGGACTGTAACATTTTCAAACGAAGAATCTTGCTTCTATTATTGTTGTTAGTCTAGTCTAGTTAGACCAAGCAATGTGATATTGGTCGGCAGCAAAACACCGGCGCCGTCACTCCTTTTCCCCCTTCTTGCTCCCATGCTGTTTTGCTTTTGTATATTTCAAGGGGTCTTTTTTTTTTACGGGGGTTTTCTATTCAGTTTCTAAAATTTTATTATTCCTGTTCATTTATGTTCATTTTAACATTTTTTCCGTCCACAATGTTAACACTTTATGTCCTAGGACTGAATTGCCTCTTGACTTCCACTCCCACAACTTTTCTTTCTTTCTCGCAGCCTTACTCGCCCCCCCCCCCTTTTCCCCCTTACACGCGCGTTCCCTTTCCGTCTACCTGGATGGATTTACCCCACCTGCCAAACCTCCTGAATCCAAAAAGAATTTCTCACTGCTTCTACCTTTAACTCTTTAACAACGAGGTCTGATTCCAAACCAACTGGAATATGCAATACTTTGAAAAATGTTGTGTCTTTGACCAGATAAATCAGATTTCAGTGAACTGACATTATATGCCATAAGCTTGAAACTCAAGCTTTTGGCAGATGTGTCAGTTCACTGAAATAGTATTTATCTGGTATAAGGACAGGCAAGTCTGAAGGATTTTTGGTGTCCGTAGAATTGAATGGGTTAATACGAATAAATAATATGTACCTTGATGTCATGACCTTAAATTAAATGCTAACGATAACATAATATTAGATAATGAGATAAAATCCAAAATGATCTGATGCAAGAAAAACGTGTATGTGTAAAGATTCTTTAAATTCATCCTTTGTAACCAAGTGAGACCGGAGTTTTCTTTATTTTACCGTGCTACGTTATCTCTGACTGGATGCTTGGCATGGTGGGTGGGGGATACCAGAAAGTGCAGCATACATTCAATGACACCACACCTAGGCGAAATAGGTTTCGCCTAGCACCACACACATACATACACACACACACACACACACGCATACACGCATACACGCATACACCTACTTACACGTATATACAGACATACACTGTACATACAATACACACATACATACACA
>JAUEKZ010183055.1:7724-10307 GCA_031471865.1 Melibe leonina | reverse complement strand
CTCACGTCCTCTGATATCTACGTCATTTCAAGAACTTTTTAAATTCTCACACTACATAATGCAGTGAGGATAATATTCATCTCCTCCTTTTTTAAATGAAGTTTTATTCTCTCTGCCTCTTAATTTGTTCTTTTGTTTTACTTCTTTGCCTCTAGAAATCTGGTACTTTTCCTCCTGTTTTTGTGTGTGTGTGTGTGTGTGTGTGTGTGTGTGTGTGTGTGTGTGTGTTATGGTCACTGATAACGTTATTGAATGTCTTGATCCATTTCTTTCCCACAGATTATCGCCTTCACCCGAGATGGAGACCTGCAGGATAGGACTGAGCCGAACGGTAACTACGGAAAGCCAAGAACCACCAACAATGGTTGACTAAGGCTGGATTGGATCACCATCACCATCATCGCCCCCTTCCCTCTCGTCGTGTGTGACACCTTCTTATCTTACCCCAAGTCATTATTTACATCTCCTATTGTAACGTAGTAACGTCGCTCCGTGCATTGACACACACAGACACACTGACACACACACATACACACACACAGACACACACACCGTCTTTGTGTCAACAGCCTATTCACGATTCACGGTCTGTCTATGTGTGTGTGTGTGTGTTTGTGTACTGGAATGGTTACTTGTGTGTGTGTGTGTTTTTTTTTTAAAAACCCGACCACCGGTGTATACTTCTGAATAAGATAATGATCGGGGCACACACACACACACACACACACACAGTGTTTGTTATCAAGATGTAAGCAGCTGGAGTTATTTACAACACACCTTCTCATTGTGTATGCATAATGGTAATAATAAAATAATAGGTTACCCATGTAGTCTCTTTCTTCCCTGACGTGGAAATTGGATAGTAAGGAAGTAAGTAAGCTACCAACGTGTGTGGCGAAATGTTAACCCTTCCAATGCTAAGGACGCGAAGCCAAAATGTTCAAGATTTGCCAGATCTTATACCAGATAAATCAGATTCTGTGAACTGACATATGCCAAAAGCCTGAAATCTGATGCATCTGGTATAAGAACTCGTACACTTTAAAGATATTGTATTTTCTGTTGGGTTAGAATCAGACCTCGCTGTGAAAGGGTTAAAAAAATGTGTAATCGTGTATCCTGCAACGATTGCGGGTGATTGATACTACTACACTCACTACGAGTGAAATTGGTGTTTGTACATGTATTATTTTATCCTTCTCTGGTTACCAAGGACGCTGCAAGCCAGGCTGCCCGCAGTGTCGTGTCGTGTCGTGTCGTGTCGTGGACATGATATTAACCCTTTCACTGCGGGATCCAATTTTAGCCAAAGTGAACATGCAACATCTTGAAAAATAACGTGCCATTTTACCAGATGAATAAGATTAGCATTGAAAGAGTTAAAGTGCAGCTCTCGTTTATATTAAATGCACCGGTTGAATTGGAATTTATACGGACGTTTTTCGCTCTCTAACTTTTGATCAGTATGATATTATTTAATAATGCTATTTTTTCGTTTTTAATTAATGATATTAATGCGAGTAAGTACCATGTCACAACCTTAATGACCTGTTCGCGCGTTATTATGATAATGGAGAATAATAATATTTTATAATATGAAATTATTTTGCCTCCAAAAAAACCCCAAAACACCAACCCAGTTGTTTTTTAAATTAAAAAAAATAAAATAAATAAAGTGGTATTCGTGGATAAGAAAGACAATGAGTGCGACATCAGTTGTTACTGTGACATGCAACTATCGATAGTGTAAGTGTAAATCGTCGTGCCCTTCTTCCTTGTCTTGGATATTATGTTTCACGCTTTAGACAAAGAGGACAACGGCTGCGTGCACAATAACAACACAGTCAATAATACCAACACTACTACAACGACTGCGACAGTGTTGGATCGTAAAACATCGACCAAACATCAACGTAACGGTAACAACAATCACAGCAGTTCGTTTTGGGATTCCCCCGTCACCACGTTTCACCATCGTTCCTCGTCCGGCTTTGCTAAAAAACCGACGACGATGTGCAACACCACCAACCCCAACACCAAAAGCGACAGCAACGAATCCCCGGCCGGGGGAGGAGGAGGAGGAGGTGGTGGTAGCGGAAATGACGATGCTGCCACCACCAATACTGTCAACGGTAGCAGTAGCAGCAGCAGCACTAACACTACCAACGCCACCACCGCCACCAACAGCAACAGCGCTTGTGGTAGTAGTGGTAGTGGCGGTGGTAAATGCGACAGCAACAGCATCACCAACGGCAATATTGACGACAACGAAGACAACGCCTCTTCTGACATGAACGAGGTAGATTTTGACGACAACAAAGTAGAGAGAGACTTCGATAAAGCCGAGGAACTCGACTCTCCGTCCATACAAGGCAACCCTTGTAACACGAACACGGATAAGGACGGGACCCCGGATAAAGAGGCAGCGCCCAAGAAGCGGAAATCGAAGGAGATGAGTAAGGCGGCGGCCATGAAGCTGATGATGGATAAGAAGAAGCTGGGGCAGTACGTTGGGGACGGGGAGGTGCTGGTGCCCGTGCCCAGGGCCAGGAGGAGGGTCAAGGGCAGTGACCTTGGCTACAT
>JAUEKZ010183055.1:224-2724 GCA_031471865.1 Melibe leonina | reverse complement strand
CCCCCCCTCTCTTTCTCTCTCTCTCTCTCTCCCCATCCCTCTCTTCTAATCTCTTTAGCACCAGCAAAGTAATACCTCATTGAACAAGCAGCAGCTGTCGGTGTGGTGTGTGTGTGTGTTCGGTAGATGAGTGTTGGATGTACATTCTAATTTAGTGACAGTCAAATCAATCTCGTTCTATTAATTGGATTATAATATTATTATGTACCAACAACAAGTTATGGGGGTGCAGTGCCCGAACCAATAGTGATGCACGCAGCACAGAACCCTAACCCGGGCGGACAAGGTTCGATTCCTACTAGCGTGCCGTGTTCTGTTTGTTCATGGGCAATGGAATTTACTCCAATCGGCTTACTCTACTCAACTCAGCTATCCAAATGAGTACCAACCCACGATTTGAGTTCGGGGAAAGGTGGCTATCATTTTTACGTGTCTGTTTCACGCTGCAGAAACAGGGATGAGCTCCGACTCTATAGGGCAGTAGGCTTTAACCCTTTCACTGCTAAGGCCACCAAAATCCTATAAACTTGCCTGTTCTTATACCAGATAAATCAGTGAACTGACATAATAATATTTGAGTTCACTGAAATATGATTTATCTGGTAAAATGAGAACACTACATTTAAAAAAAAAGAAGATTTTGCATATAATTAAGTTGGGCTTGAATCAATCAGACCTCGAAGTTAAAGGGTTAAAAGACTTTACCGACTACAGTTAGTCATAATATATATAAGTGTGATTGAGGAAACGGGTAGCTGGCACCGACACATCTAACGGGTTTGGCTGAATTTCTTTCCTGTCTTATTGCACGCGTAAGAAGGGTCATTTTTTGTATTACTACAGACACGAAAAGAATGGATCAAAATTGCTTTTGCTATTGCAGCTTATTTTTTATTGACTCGGTCCTTTTCTGACTCGTTAAACGAAACATCTCGCGGTGTGTCATAAACTTAAGTATGCAAGCTTGTGAATGAATGAATGAATGAATGAATGGACGAATGAACAAATGCATGAATGAATGGATTGTTGGTGATGTGTTCTATTTCGCATTTAGCGGGAGTGTGATTGAATCGGCGCCGAGCGTTTGATCCAATACAGACACGGGTGCCATTAATGGCCCAGCTATCTATTTGCTTTGCTCTGCTGTGAAAGCGCTGTCTTGTACTAACATCTATCTTGTACTTCGATCATTCCCTTTTCCTCCCGCTCTCTCTCTCTCTCTCTCTCTCTCTCTCTCTCTCCCCCTTCCCTCTATCTCTTCCTCTCTCCCTCTCTTTCTCTCCCTCTCTCCCCATCCCTCTCTCTCTCCCTCTCCCTCCCTCTCTCCCCATCCTTCTCTCTCCACCACTCTCTCCCTCCTCTCTCTCTCCATCGCCCTCTCTCTTTCTCCTCTCTCCCTCTGCCTCCCCCCACCCCAACACACATTTTTCCTTTCTCCCCTCTCTCTCCTTTTCTCTCTTCTTCTCTCTCTCTTTCTCTCTCTCTTTTTCTCTCTCTCTTTCTCTTTCTCTCTCTTTCTCTCTCTCTATCTCTATCTATCTATCTTACACACACATATATGCGCTCGGCTTGCCGTCTATTTTTGTTTGTTTGTCTCTACGCCTTTGTTTGTTTTTTCTTATTTTTCTTTCTCGGCTCTTACTCCATCCTCATTGGTTGTGCTCTTAATTATAGTTTCTACTAATATGAAGCAATCAGAAATTTAATCCTCCAATCCCTAAAACATGGTTACCCTTTCAATACGAAGCTTATTTCTTAACCCTTTCAACTAAAATAGGCAAAATCTTGAAAATGTACCTTTCCTTGTACCAGATAACTTAGATTTCATTGAACTGACATACGCCAAAAACCTGAATTTCAGGCTTTTGGCATAGGTCAGTTCACTTCACTGAAATATGATTTATCTGGCATAAGAACAGGCAAGTATTGAAGATTTAGTTGTCTTTGGTATAAAATCTTCAAGATTCGCCTCTTATTATTCTAGATAAATAAGAATTCAGTGGACTCACATGCTTTTGGCATATTAAATTATGTCAGTCCACTGAAATCTTATTTATCTGGTTACAATAACACGTTAAATTTTTTTGTTTTTGTAATTTTGCATGCATGCTCTGTTTGATTAAAACTGAACCCGGCAGTGAAAGGGTTATTTGTCGAAATGAAATTGTTTGATATACACTACTGTATTTTAAGTGATAATAATATGACGATACCCATACCCTGATTGATTGGTTGATTGCTTCTCTCTGCCTTCCACGCAGACCAAGCGTGACACGTTGATGGTGGTCATCAAGTGGTTCTTCCGTCTGTCCGAAGTGCCAGGCAGTGTGTACCACCACCTCACCCTGGACAGGGAGCTGCACCGTGAGTACTATCTCTATACTTACTGTACTCTACTGTAATATACTGTACTCTACTGTACTGTACTATCTCTATACTTACTGTACTCTACTGTAATATACTGTACTCTACTGTACTGTACTATCTCTATACTTACTGT
>JAUEKZ010183044.1:0-10879 GCA_031471865.1 Melibe leonina | reverse complement strand
ATTTTACGTTTTCATCTTTGTTTTAACATTAAATGTTTTCTTACACATTTATTATGTTTTTCATTGGTAGACACCAATGCTCGCCCACAATACTCTTAAACTAAACGTTCAATTGATAAATCACTGACGTGGAGCTCCATCCGGTCGGTAAAATGTTGAACGAACGAAAGCATGGAGAGGGTGTCAGATCGTGGCGGTTTGTGGCTTGTTTTGTTCCGCTGTGGAACTGTCAGTGGCATGAATTATTGACATCCTAATGTGGTTACATTGCGCCTGTCTGCAGTTAGATCCGGACACATCATTTACGAAAATGCTGCTTTTTGTCGGTGTAGGGAGTTGTATCGTTTAATGTGTGCTCAAAAAATAGTTGTGCTCGAATTTCAAATATGCAAACAAGTGTCTTTATTTCTATATGGTTCTTATAAAATGTTTGAATCACTTTAAATTCTGGAAAGAAATTCAATACCTGAAACAGTTTATTATCGGGCAATTAAGCCTCTTCTCTTGAATGACTTTGGCATCATTCCCCACGCTTTCCACTAAAAAGCATCAACTGCGGTTAATTCTACCCTAAAAATTCGGATTTGAATATAGAAAAATAAATGAATTCTGAATACGAATTGAGTAAAAGGTTAGCAACGACTGCGGGGTTTCAGTTAACTCGGTCTAGAGCTAACCTTTTTACAGCGCTGTCCGATTCTAACCGAACAGAAATATGCAAAACCTTCAAAATGTACAAGTATTACACCAGATAAATAAGATCTCAGTGAACTGTCAGTTCAATGAATTAATAATCTGGTACAAGAACAGGCAAATCTTGAATATGTTGGTGTCTTTAGCATCAAAAGGGCTAATAGTCTCCGCCCGACAAACGCGATTCTAACCCTCAGCACTGTGAAGAATTTATTTAGGTGAGGGCACCATGATTAATCATTTCAGTGTGAGGAGTCAGATGAAGGCAATATTTTCTCAATCAAATTATAATGATATGGCAAAATAATATAATGAACTATAGTAATAATAATGATGATAATAGTGAATAGATAAAAGTAAAACAAGAAAAGAAAAAGAAAACAACGCGCCCAGGTAGGTGGCATCTTACCGACAACATTGAGCCGTATAAATTTGGTGAGTGTCTTAGAGGCGCTTATTTCGCATTTGTATTTGCCGGCGTCGCGCTTGCTGGTTTTGAGGATGATGATATTCCACTCGGACACGTTGGGCGCCACCTTGACGTACTCCAACTCTATGTTGGGGTCCCTGGTCCACTTAAAGTCCCCCACAGACAGGAAGTGCTCGGCCGTGGTCTTCTTCCACGTCACCTGTGGAATGAGAAAAGGTTTCAGCATTTGGAGTAGACCAAGGTCGGCGTTGGGTGAAGAGGTTTTTGTGTGTGATGGGATTGGACCCCTAAACCTGTGGATAAAAGGTTTAATAAAAGGACGCTTGTATGGGCAAATAAAAACAAGAGACAGTATAGTAAAACTTGCCTTTATACGTTTCAGCCGAATGTGCCATCTTCAGGGATCAAGGAAAGACAGGGGAAAAAACAAAAAGCAAAACAAAATGAACTGAAAAGCAGTGTGTTTACATAGTTCTAGTCTAATGGAGGCCCGACACGTACGTTGGCATTTTTTTTTATTTTGGTAGTCCTTGTCTTTACATACTTGCTTCTAAAACAAAACTGAATACAAAGAAAATAATTAAAATCATATTTTTCGTTAGCTCCCCATACCCTAATTGAAATATTATACACACACACACACATATATATATATATATATATATGATATGTGTGTGTGTCAGTGTGTTAACCGGTATGGTTTGTTAAATTTCTTTTATTTTGTCTTCTAACATGAAGCCAAAACATAATCTGCTTCTTTGTAACGTTTACAACTTGAATACTGTCCAACAAAATGGAAAAAACAAAAACAAAAACAATAAAAAACAACAAAATAACATGTATGGAGTATTTGTAGATGCAACCTTCGACCTAATGTCAGCAGTACATAGCATTGTACCAGTGAAAGTCTGTACATCTCTCACCTTCTTTGTGCCGAGGTAGTGCACAGCACACTGGAGTCGTGCTCTGGAGCCTTCCCGGACTGACACGTTCAAAGACCTCGGCAGAAACTTGGGCTCCGGGTAAATGGGCTGTCTACGACCTGCCAAAGAGCACATACAAAAGAAGAATAGAATATTAGGAATTACGTGAAATATGATTTGAGCTTCAGGGGACAAAAAGTAGTAGTAAATCCTTAAGAGCCTAATGGCCCATGGACCCATAGCTTATCCCGGTTTTTATAACGTGAAGCAGAAAAATAACAATGGTTGCTCTTCTCCGGACATGACGCTGGTCTATCGCAGATTACTTTCCCCAACCCAAATTGTGGATTGGTACCTATTTTACACCTGGATGGGGTGGGGCAATTGGATAAAAGGGCCACTGGTAGGAATCTAACCCGGTGCGGCCGGGTTCTGTGCTGCGATGCTACCAGTTCGGCCACCACGCCTCACATGCAATTTTACACTTCGGATAAACACAAATCAATCCCACTGTTCAGTTCGATTTCAAGTCGAAATGTGGGAATATCCTTCAAAGCCCTGCTCTAATCGAGCAAAGCATACACATTGTTTTGTTGGATTTAGGCAATCTTGGCCAAAACTCGTACGTTGACCTCTACCACAAAGAACAAACTACAATTCTGATTGCACCGTCATCATAGTTTGTCTGTATGGAACTCAATTAAGTCTTTGGCAGTGTTGCTGCAAAAGAGCACGGATTGCACCGTGGGGCCAGCCTAATAAACATTGTTCATTTTGAGCTTTTGTATTTATGTCTTTTCTCAGTCCACCCCTTTTATCCATGACAATATCCCAAATGCAGCCTCAGACTTTCTATTCATAACTTTGTTTCCGGTTCTAAACAAGTAAATGCAGCGGGGAAAAACACCAACTCTATCAACCGCCCTGAATAACAGGACAGTTGAAATGTATTTTCCAGGCAATGCGGTAAATGATGGCGGTGTTGTTTGTGTGAGGTTTTTGTTTTGTTTTGTTTTATTTTGAAGGAACTCATTTATCACGGTAAGGTTGCAGAAAGAAACAGTCAGTAGTTTCTTTTTTTTTAAATCTTCATAGAAGAAGAATACAGCTGATATGAACAATATATGAGATTATTGCAGGTCGCATTGTTGACAAATTACGGCAATTTTGTTGTACGCCTTTCGCCCGTTTATTGGATGGTTAGTGTCTGTTTATACAATTCATAAACAAAATGCAAATTAGAGGCTAATGTGAACACTTTTGTGTGACTATAGAATTTAAAGAAGTAGATTGTGAAAGTAATGTTAATGTGCCAGTGAGCCTTGCAAACTGATCACATATTTCACACATTTTTCTCTCAAAGCTCTTGTTATTGATAAACAGAAAATTAAAGATGCAATATATCATGTATCTATGCAAATTGCTCAATATGTAATTGGTTCTAATAAACATGAGAGTCAAAGCGGCATTAAATCAAGATAGTCAATGCATGGGCTGCAAACAGAAGTACCAATTTAAAAATGAAAAACGTTCGGCAACACAGCACGTTTCACTCGCTTTGGAATGACTCAATGAGAATCTGAAATCTGTTTTATTGATATATAGAATAATCGAAAAAACAAAAATTGGACGTAATAAGACAATTACAAAACCCATACCCCTGTCGGTGTAATAAAGCTCTTCAGCAAACATCACTCACATAATCCGAAGGCCACTTGAGAATATTCGTTTTTACATATTATTTTGTGTAGCACAATTTTTAAAGAGATAGTTGTCTCATGGCTATCCTTTTCCCAAGGACAGCAGATCGAATGAGAAGGTTAATAGACAAACTAGAAATAAACCACAAAGAAGCTACAATAATTGTCAATCCTTATGGCAAACCATGAAGAAAAGTCAGCGGACTTGAATGCCATCAGCTAATCACATCGATTGACGTAGAGACTAGGAATAGCTTTGAATTGGATTTCTCTCTGATTCATCCCCGAGTGCAACCAGTCTGGGCTGCGAGACTTGAAAATGGCTCTACACGTTCTCTGACAAGATTACAAGGGAACTCCATTTTCCCAAAGAGCTGTGGAACCTCCGAAATAAACAAGCAATGTCAATGTCTACTGAGAGTTCGGAGGTAATCTTCTCGGTGTAAGCAGGGGCTGTGATTGCAGAAGCTACTGCCTCCAAGATAGGCCGAGATTATCCCCAACCCCACTCTTCTCTGCCCACAACTACTACATCAGTTACATCTACACAAGGAATTTTTGGGAGCTTGGTTTATTGGTGCAATCGGTTTTTGTTTTTTTTGTTTATGTGTGTGTTTGTGTGTGTGTGTGTGTGTGTGTGTGTGTGTGTGTGTGTGGGTGTGTGTGTGTGTGTGTGTGTGTGTATGTGTTTCGTTGTATTGAAACCAATTACAAGTTGTTTTCCCCGAGATGGATGATAGTTAGGACATTGTCCGATAATGTCCAGATATTGATGCTGTACACTGCTACACACAGCAATTGAGCTCTACTTCCCATTACCACGATCATCTCATGGATTGGGTAATAGACACATTTTGACATGAATGGAATAGGCACTTTTGTAGTTTCTGCTATATATCACAGCCCCTATCATGTTCTACAGGTCCCATTGATATAAATACAAAATATTCGAGGAGAGCACTTATAAACAAGGTATCGTTCAGTAGAATTGATTTAAAGAGGCCCATTATTTTACCCCAATGCACTCTTGGTACTCTCCTGAAACGGATTTCTCACATTCCACCTTAGATCAGTGGTAACATTCATCGAGGAAAGAAACTAAGGCGTATTTTTAATCCTTTTATAAATACAAATTAAACGAATAACTCGGCCGGGTATTATTTTCGTCAGTGCGCTTTTTTTATTTTGTTAAAACTAGTTTGATTTTGAAGGATGTTGAAATCGTTCAAATGTCTCTCTCAATCAGCTTTGAAAAATGACATAACAACATTAACACTTTGGTTTTATAAATAATACAAGCCGGGACGTTTATTTAAATGTGGGATCCCAACAATCATTCTGTCTGATCTCATCTCAGGAAACGAATCCCAAACTTTCAACAAATTCAAATCAAATTATCGTTATCAAGTTATTCTATGAACACATGACGTCAATGCTTCTTAGATGCCCAAAGTAGGTCGGCTTTTGTAAGTGACAAAAAATAACCAATGTTGAACTCCATGGCAGATCTTAAGGTGTCTATGTTATCCGACCTTAACAGAGAAACCATCAAACAGCGTAGTGAGAGTAAAAAAAATTAAACGCGTGTGTCTGTCTATTCGTATAAAAGAGCGTAGGCGTTTTTCTTCCTTGTTAGTGTTCTTCTAACTTGGCGGCAAGACTAGATTTTGATGGTAGATTATACATCTTTAATCTGATCAAAAGACACTGTTTATAGACTACAACGTGACCTGGTCCATCTGCTATACAGACGAAGGATATCAGAGTCACTTTACTTCACCCAAGTCTGGTGATTATAGAAAGAACAAAAAGGCCTATTATCGACTGTAAGCCTTTAAAGTCATACATTATGACAACATGGCCGCAACCAAGTGGGAAGAATTCACCTTTCTTCTCCCAATAACACCATAACATAATTGCGTGTATGTGTTAGTGCAGTGCGGTCATTGTTGTGAGTATTTTTTTCTCAACGCATACAGTCTACAGATTTCCAACATTATTTAAATAAACCCTCCCCGTGAAGGAAAGAAAAGAAAGTTTGCTCTATTTTCTCCCTCCCAATTCCCTGAACATTTGAAGATTCGATAAAACTGTCGCTGTTCAAGGTTCTTAAGGGATTTGTAATGCCAACCAATCAAACGCAAGCTGTTGACATTGTTCCTTCGTTTCAGCAAATCAAAGTCCTTAGCTAACAAAATGGGAGGTTTCCCCGAGATAGCAAATCTGCCGATGCCGTTCATTGTGTGGAGGTGGACAACACGAAAGACAGATGGGGTTGTTGGGGACTCAATGAAATGAATAAGTGCGCTCAATACTAGAGCGTTTTATTACATACATAAAAAATAATCCACATTATGCGTCCAGGCAGATAACGCAATCCAAAAACCGACCGTCCAAGACTGATAAAGAAAATTTAAAGACAGCTCGAATCATTGGGTAGCGGATAGCAACGTGGATCAGCAAGCGGGTTGCCAGGTGATTGATGTCAAAAGAGGCCTTTGATTCACATCCTCTGATCGCCTTGATGCTTTGTGTTGCTTCTCTACTATCTTTGGCTTTTTTTTAGTATTGCCTGTTATCCCCGGCGACTAGACAACCACTTAGATAACATCAAGCTTCGTGCTACCTTTATATCGCAATGATCTAGTCCTTTAGAGCCTAATGGTACATTGAGCCGGAGCTTATCCTAGTTTCTGTAGCGTGAAACGGACAAATGACAACCATTGTCACACTTTGGATTAAACGCTGGTCTACCACAGATTACTCTGCCAAACTCAAATTGTTGATTGCTACCAATTCTAAACGTCAGCAGGGTGAGGCAATTGAAGTAAATTTCTTTACCAAAGGGAAAAAGACAGAAGTACCACTGATTGAATTCGAACCCGGTGCCCCCGGGATCTGTGCTACGTCACTACCAAATCGAGCTCCTAATGACTTAAAATAGAAGAAATGGTGATGGAAACACAATCTATTCTCAAATCAGATTTTAAAAAGACGATTACATTCTTTGTTCCTGGTGTCCGTCTCTATGCATGCGGTGACAGACAAAAAAGTGGCACAAAGATAGCACTACCGTCCCACTGAAAGTTGCCTGTGCACCATTAATCTTAATGTTGATGGACCAACTGTAGACAGATGAGACCATATTTTTCATCTTCTTTAACCCTTTCACTGCGGAGGACACCAAAACCATGTAGATTTGCCTGTTCTTATAGCAGATCAATCAGATTTCATTGAACTGACATATGCCAAAAGCCTGAAATTCAGTTTACTGAAATCTGATTTATCTGCTTTAGGAACACGTACATTTTCAAGATTTTGCATATTTTAATTGGGTTAGAATCAGACCTCGCTATGAAAGGGTTAAGTACCGGATCTAGAGCAGACATAGGTGATCCTGGCACGCCACTCATCTCTTTGCTCAGACAACTTTTTAAAAAGTCTACATTGCTCCTGTCTTTTTTTATTGCCCATCTGTTTAGACTCAATGAAGATTCAGATGTAGCAATAAAACACGTAAGATCTCAAGATGTAATGATAGTCATGGGGTATTTTAATGCTAAAGTAGGAAACAAAAAATGTTAGAGATGTAATCGCACCTTGGGGATTAGGTGCGATAAATGAAAGAGGTGAAAGACTAATCGAATGGTGTGAAGAAAATAACTTAATAGTTTCAATTAGGTAAGAAAAGAAAATAAGAAATGGATGATTAAAGATATCTTAGGACTAATGGACCAGAGGTTACAATCAAAACAAAACATAGAGAACTACAAAACAACCAACAAAGAAATAAAGAAGAAATGTAATGACTCAAAGGAAAGATGGATTAATTAACAGGGTCTTGAAATAGAGATGAATCAACATAGAGATAACAAATATAAGAGAAGTAAGTGGTAAAAAAGGCTGTTCAAATGCAGAATGTTTAAGATCAAAGGATGATAAAATCTTGAAGGATAAAGAGGATGTGTTGGATAGATGGTCAGACTATAACATAAAAGAGTTATTTGAAGACAGTAGAGGTAATAAACCAGTAATAAAGAAAAAATGATGGAACACCAATATTAAAAGAAGAAGTATAGGTAGCTTTGAAAAACATGGGCAAAGCAACTGGACCAGAGACAATATTATGGAAGAGAAAACATTTTTCTATTCCTTTGCCCCATTTTTATTCACATTCTCGTTTTGACTGAGCTCCAAAATGAGGCCAACACATTCCTATTGTTGAGACCCACACTTGCTCAACATCTTTATCGGACTGGTGTTTTGAGGGAAACGTTTGCAACGTGTAATACGTGTAAAGATCCCTGTGCATTCAATTGACCCTGATGGCAGTAAATATTTTGGAGGATTTATCGGTACATAATGTCTATCCACGAACAGAAAAGAAAAAAAAACCCATAGAGTTACGTGATTGAGTAAATGTGATGTCGTTTATGTGTAAGAATGCGAGACGGCGTTTTGCATGTTGACGACTAAGAGTCACTTAATTGTCGATTTCTATGTGACGAAGAAGATGTAAAATTAAGCACAATGCCTCCATGTGTTGTTCTCATCGTCGAGAACCACGAACACTGTAGTAACACAAGTCTTTATTTCATGTACAAAAGGTGTAAAAGGATGATAAAACTTTGTGGGGTCGCCGCTTGACGTTGGTGGCATTCAAGAGAAAATGTAACGTCAACAATGCTGGAATCAATAAAGCGGGAAGCGAACAATCAGACGATCTAAAAATAACCCAAAATATGAGGTAAAGTACCAGGTAACTTTACACCTTGCAAGAAAAATCATATGGAAAATAAGAATATTTGGAAATTCTTTGGAGCCTTTTGGGCCATACGCTGGAGCTGTTTCCGTTTTCCGACCTTTGAATCGGGCAAGTGGCAATAGGAAAAAAAATAGAAAAATGAGTATTAAACAGGCAAGTAACTAAAAACGGAAAAGACTGGGTCAAAATTTACCCTTAAAGGCTTTCACCGGGACAAAGGAAAACTATATTATATGACATGAGAAAACGAAAAAAAGGGACTCGGCTCTAGTCCATAGCCCTGCAGATTTGAGAAAGAATGAAATACAGAAAGAAAGATAGAAAGCAATAATTGCCACCCTCTACGCGGGACGCTGAAGACTATCCTAATCTAGCAGGTTGGTTGGTAACCATTTTACTCTCTATTAGTTTAACACGGCATATCAGAAAACAACGAAAGTTGGCTGGTGGGCGGTTGCCTTATAAACGCTATTTCTAACACAAATCAAGTCATATCCTCTTGACGTGTGGAAGCGCTGTCATATGGAGATAAACGAAAGGCGTACTCAAATATCTCACCCTGCTACATTATATTGACATCGGGCCAATCACTGTATCCGTAATCTCAATTCTTACGTGTTAGATATTATGACGTGGCGAGGATTCGAATCCCCCCCCCCCCCCAATTGCCCGTTGCGAAGCCACCGCTCTACTTATTGAGGTGTGGCGCAGGTCGATTTGACCCTTCCAAGTAGACTAAGAAACTAGTATGCCATGTGTCTGAATTTCAGTTCACTTGGATCTGATTGATTTAAATTTGAAGAATATTTGACTACAAGCAGACCCCGCTGTAAGAGGGTTAACGTTTCCAAACTAGAGTCGTTGATCAAACTCTCTACCTTAACGCTTACTAGCATGGTGGCCATAATATTATCACCTAGCAATCTATCATGCAGAAGAATAAAGAAATGGTTTCTTATAGACATAAATATGACATCGTACAAGGATTCCTACTCAAACCTCAATCTTTCTCTCGATATGCATCATGCCACAGCTCAGTTGTGCCTTTTCCCAGTGATTAATGGATGGGTCCTGGGTCACTCACGAGGAAGATAGGCCACAGGATGGGTCTGCACTGGTCAGACTGGTCATCAGTAGTGATTGACACGTTACTGACCACCCTCCTACGCTCTGTCATGGCCGCTGTCCTGGGGTGCGCTCGTTGACCGGAAATTTTCGCATGCCAAAGATCCAATGTCGAGGATAAAGGTTAAATTCCTCTCTCCCTTGCCCAAACACACCCACAACTATACACTACTAACTGGAACGACACGAATTCAGCTACCAAAATGTGTCTTCTGAATATCATAGGGGAACTTTGTGATGCCGAATTATATCATGTGAGCTTTTATTACTCTACATTCCTCCAACCCCTACCCCTCCTCTTTCTCTAAACCGCCCCCCCCCCCATCCCTTTAATCTGCTGGATTCACAATAATCCATTTTAAGCTCTTGCTAGATCAGTTTTGTATGATATCATTATCGTTCAGTTTTGTCCTTGCTGTTGTAATTGTTTTGTGTAAAGCTTGAATGTATATTGAAGACTCGAGGTTCAATTAGATTAATTACATGTTCTTTGCTCGTTCCCTTCCCGTAGTTTTATTTTATATCAGCACGAGGAGGCGAGGAGGCGCGGTGACCGAACTGGCAGCGACACAGCACACAACTCGGGGGCACTTGGCTCGATTCCTACCAGTGGCACTTCTGTTTTAGCTTGGGCAAGGAACTTTACAGCAATAGAACTGTCCCAGCTTCGCATTAAACCCACGTCTATTTCTAGAGGTCGCGCAGTTCTCTACCTTTATGAGTAATCTAATTATCTTGCTCACCTCTTTTTGAAAGGAAATTAAGCCATAAAAAGCCCAGAAAGTTGTGCGGAGTAAACATAACCAAAATCCTGGACCTATCTACCTCTCACCGCGTACCCATGGTTATCTGTCTATCTGTCTATCCTTCTATCTATCTATCTATCTATCTATCTATCTCTCAATATATATATATCAATAATCTTACCCACATACCTACCTACCTACCTATCTACCGACACACAAAAGGTTATAATTACATATCTCTAATCACTCGCATTCACTTTTTAAACTCTCCCTCTCACTCACTCTCTCTCTCTCTCTCTCTCTGTTCCTCTTTATAGCTTCCAGTTGACAAAAGAATGAAATATAAAGTTTCCACCATGTACCATAAATGTCTAAATAATAATGCTCCTTCCTATCTGTCTCAGCTTCTAATACCATATATTCCATCACGCCAGCTTAGGTCATCTATTGACACATCCAAATTTAGAGTCCCCAGAACAAAGTTAAGATCTTTCGGT
>JAUEKZ010183033.1:0-13345 GCA_031471865.1 Melibe leonina | reverse complement strand
CCCCCCCCCCCCCCCCCCGATAGAAAAAGCAAAACAAATACCCCCCCCCCCAAAAAAAAAAAAACAACCCTAACGCACAGTAATAGCACACTGGCAGATACCGTCGCAACGTAATAAAGTGTTTGCCTATTACCTATAGATAACTTGATTCCTTATGTGATTTGGCACTTGACTTTATTTTTAGGAAACTCAAATCAGTTTGAAAAGCAATACAATGGGTGCTCAACCCTCACCATAAGTGGCAAAGGTATTTTACATAGACATACACACACAATCACCCATACACTCACTCTCTCTCTCTCTCTCACTCTCTCTCTCTCTCTCACTCTCTCTCTCTCTCTCACTCTCTCTCTCTCTCTCACTCTCTCACGCAGACACGCATATAAACCCACAAACCCACACACACACAATCACACATGCACAGAGAAATACGCACAAAAACATTCATGCACTCACTCACACACAAAAACACACACACAGGCTCACATGCAGAGACATACGCACACAAACACCATTACACTCACTGATATACATACACTCACGCCCACGCACACACACACACACTAACACACACACACACACACACTAACACACACGCACACACACACACTCACACACACGCACACACACACACTAACACACACGCACACACACACACACTAACACACACACACACTAACACACACGCACACACACCCAATTACACGGTGGCGCACATGCAGAGAAATACACACATACACAGACATCCACTCACTCACATAAAAACAAGCACGCACACACTCATGCACTCAAACAAGAACACTCATGCAAACACAATCTACTCACTCATAATGAGACAAAAAGCATACTACTTATTCTATAACTCGAACATAATTTTACATTGTCTGAAAAATTGAGACCGCAATTAACCATTCATAGAAGCAATGCCGTGTGATTGAATATTTATTGCCGGAAGTCCGCCGGAAAACATGGCGCATTTCTGTGATGCTTTTCGGTTGTGGCTGCTGTTTATCAGTATCAGTGTGACCTGGTAGAAAGGAATTGAAATTCTACACCTGAGGTCTGTAATGATAGAAATCTGATAACAACCGAAAATTGACGAAAAAAATGCATAAAATGAATAAAACGGTTACCACAACAAATATTATCCTTTTCACAGAAGGGCCTGATTCTAACCAAATAGACTATACAAAATCTTCAAAATTCACGTCTTCTAATACCAGATGAAACCGTTTTCAATGAACTGACATATTATGCCGAAAGCCTAAATTTATGGGGGACGATATACCGTGGCCCATTTTCTCTTTTTGCTCTTCTTCTCTCTCTCTCTCTCTCTCTCTCTCTCTCTCTCTCTCTCTCTTTCTCTATAAAGTATTCGCATAAATCGGTTCCTAGTTTTACTTTTTAAAATTTTTATTTCATATATAACATTATTCCAACAAGATTTGGAATTTTTTACATTATTCGAAATTCGGCTTGCAGCCGTATTGGAATGTTTAGTAGATTAAAAAAAATGAAAATCAACAAATTCCAAATGCTTTGATGTAGCTTTAAACAGGTCTCAGAAATTTTAAGTTCCTTAGGGGTTGAAATATTCAGAGAAAGAGAGAGAAAGAGAAAGAGAGAAAGAGGGAGAGAGAGAGAGAGGAACAGAGAGAGGAACAGAGAGAAAGAGAGATATATATATAGAGAGGAAGAGAGAGAAAGTTAGAGGGAGGAAAAGAACTGCAGAGAAATTGGGAGAAAGGGAAAGGGAGAAAGAAAGGGGTGAGATAAAAGAAAAAAAAAAGGGGGGGGGAGTGGAGACATAACACAATAGAGAGGAAAGGAGGTAGGTATAGAAAGGGAGAGAAAGACAGAGCAAAGAAAAAAGAGATGTAACTAGTAGGATATAAAGAGATAGAGAGAGAGTGCGTGAGAGAGAGAGAGAGAGAGAGAGAGAGAGAGAGAGAGAGCAGGAGAAAGAGAGGGAGGGGCACGGGGAAAGTGAAAGAGAGTAATTAAAAAATAATACATCAAAAGCATTCCCCCAACAGGCATAACATTGGACATTTTTATAATTTTCTTTTAGTTTTAAACCTTTCAAATATTTGACAGTTACAACTTCAAAGGCGGTATGGTTACATTAACTAGAAAAAACAAAGACAGAAAGAAAGAAAGGAAGAAAGACAGATAGAAAAAACAACCCAAAACAACAAAAACAGCAGGTGCTGGTCTGAATAGTAGATACTTTCTAAATGACGGAAAAAAATAGTTTTTAGGAATGTTCACTCGAATATCGCACCCCAGTCACAGTATACTGACACCGAGCCAATAAGTCTCAGCACTGTTACTATAACACCGAGTGCCTAGGCGTCCAGGTCACTTAACCCTTTCACAGCGAGATCTGGTTCTAACCTAACTGAAATGTGAAAAATCATGAAAACGTACGTGTTCTTTTACCAGATAAATCAGATTTCAGTGAACTGAAATTCAGACTTTTGGCATACGTCTGTTCACTTAAATCTCATTTACTTGGTATAAGAACAGACAAGTCTTGAAGATTCTAGTGTCTTTGGCATTGAAAGGGTTATAACTTCGGATTTTAACCCTTTCAGTGCGAGGTCTGGTTTCAACCCAACTGAATGTACAAAATCTTGAAAATGTATGGTGTACTTTCACCAGATAAATCCGATTTCCGTGAACTAGCAAATCTTGAAGAGTTTTGTGTCATTAGCAATGACAGGGTTATTGTCTTAGGCAGGTACGATGCCGTGGGGATGAGATCCCCCAACCCTACCGTTACCAAGGCTGACGCTCTACCAGCTGAGCTAGGGTGTGGATCTGAAAATGTTGTCCTTTCACACGGTGTGGTCTACTTTCTTACCGTACAATTTCTTTCCTAACTCAGTCTGACAGGTAGATAGATGGTGTTTTGCCTGTTTCAGTAATGGAATTTTTGATTTGTTTGTTTTCATCTTTTTAAAGATTTTTTTTAAAGTCAATTCTGACTCGATTTTCTTTTCTCTTACGCTGCTAATTACGTGTCTTTATAACCAATTTCCATTTTGGAAAAACAAACTCTTCCACATATTTTTTTTAAATTGGGATTTAGAGGGAAAACAAAATATACATAAAACGATAGCAATAAAGACTTGTCAAATTCGATTCGCTGGAACTTTTTTCACTCTAATTTACCTCGTTAGACCATTATACAGCCTTTCTTTCTTTCTTCCTTTTCTTTTTGTTTCTTTCCTTCTTCCATTTCTTTTTCTTTCTTTTTTTCTTCTTTTCTGTATTCCCTCTTTCTTTCATTCTTTTTGTTTTTGTTTTTTGGTGCTTTCTTCCTTTTCCTTTCATTTTTATTTCTTTCGTTCTTTTTTTCTCGTCTTATCTTACTTCTTGTTTTTCATTTTAACTCCTTTCGGAATGATGTCATCAATATCCGGGCTTCAAGCTGGCAAATCCAGCCTACTGCCTCTGACATTGCAATTACACGAGAGGAACCTGCTTTGACGGGAGGTTGAAAAAAAAAAAAAACCCAATAGAATTGAAAAAAAGGCGCGCAAACTAAAACACAAATACATATACATCACACACACACAAACACACACAAACACACACACATACATAAAATCACACACAATCACATAAGCAAACACACATACAAAGCGCCTAGAGCCTATGAACCATGGGGTAGGGCGCTATATGAATAATATTTATTATTATTATTATTATTACATATTGGTACTAAAGCTATGTGTATATTGGTGCAGAGGGAATTATTTCTTGTTTTGTTTGTCTGCTTCTCTTTACTATGTTATTTCGCTCAAATTCGTTGTTTTCGTTTGATTTTTGGGTTGGTTCTGTCTATTCTTGAACAATTTCCAGCTCTGAAATTGTCGATCAGTGGTGTTTTATTGTTTTTTTTATTTCTCGTTTTTGTTATTATGTGTTTGAATAATATATAAACTATTACGTATTTTGTATCTATATTTTGAGGGATGTTTGGTCACGTGACTTTCGACATCATGTGATATGCCATGACAAGACTTGATAATCTGAAAGCAATGCTGTCTGTAATGGCCTGCTGAGGGAATCTTTGCATAATGTCATCACAATGATATGGAGTTTTTGTGTGTGACTATTTCTATTTTTAACGTGTAAAATGTGACAAAGAGAATGTTGAAAATCTGGAAGGGGTGAGGGCAAGGTGGCGAAGTAAGGGATGGTTTATGCTATGATGTGAAAGGCATCCTTCATACATGCAGATTTGCAGCAGCCTGTGTTGAAATGTATCCATCCATCTTTTCTTTTACAGGAATTGTCCGCGAACAGAAATGAATGAATGATTGACGGGTAGTTAATTAGATGAATAGATGGTAGATGGATAGATCGATAACTGGATATATGAATAGGTGGATAGATGGACAGAGAGTGTCCTGATCCTGACCGTTTGACCGCAATGCTGAAGAACTAATGATGCAATCTTTTTGGGCAAACATGTGAAAGCTACAGGGGAAGAACGATCAGAGTCACGCTTCTCTAGTTTCGAAAAAAACAAAAACTTTTCAAATTTCTATTCTCTCATTGTATTGGCTTAAAAATAACCAACTACGCATACCTATGGACCCTAACATTTCTTTAGAAATAATATTTGGAGGCGGGAAAGTATTTGATATAATCAACTCATTAATGACAAAAGCTCATAAAATGGCGAAATGTGACTATGATCGTTTATCCCCTGTTGCCTTCGTGCCCGTTTGTCCTGAATGTATAATTCAGAGAAAGGTAATAATAATAGACAGACAAAAAGGGGGACAGAGACTAAAAAAAAAATGTTTGTGTCTGTCTCACTTTTGCCTGTCTTTTATTACCTTTCTCTTGTCTGTCCTAGCCTACCACAGGCTCAGCAGTCCATCGTAGTATGCGGTTAGTGTGAGTACTCACCCTGGTGTTGAAGGAGAACTGTGTGTCGTATGAGATGATGGGAAGGCCCAGGGATGACAGGATTTGGGGTAGATACTCGGCTGAGGAATAGAGAGAGAGGGGGGAAGAGAAGAGGGAAAGAGGTAGGGAGAGATGGGAGGAGAGAGAGGGAGGGAGAGGAAAAGAGAGAGGGAAAGAGGGGAGGAGAGAGGGGGAGAGAGAGGAAAAGAGAGAGGGACAGAGGGGAGGAGAAGAGGGAAAGAGATAGGGAGAGAGGGGAGGAGAGAGAGGGAGGGAGAGGAAAAGAGAGAGGGAAAGAGAGATGGAGAGAGGGGAGGAGAGAGGGGGAGAGAGAGGGGGGATGGAGAGGAAAAGAGAGAGGGAGAGAGGGGAGGAGAGAGAGAGAGGGGAAGGGAAGAGGGAAAGAGATGGGGAGAGAGGGGAGGAGAGAGAGAGAGGGAGAGAAAGAGGGTGAGAGAGGATGGGGTAGAGAGAGGAAAAGTCGAGAGGAGAAGAGAGATATAGATAAAGATAGAGGGGGAAAGAGGGTGGGAGAGATAGAAAACGAGAGAGGGCAAGAGAGAGATAGATAAAGAGATAGAGATAGATAAAGAGAGAAAAAAAAAGAGAGAGAGAGAGAGATTAATATCTAATGCAATAAATACAATGGTAAAAATTACACACAACAGTAATAATGACTATGCTTTTGATGAAGATGATGAATATAGTGATGATGATGGTGATGGTTATGAAAGAGAAAGTCATTTTTACCTTAAACATAATAAAAACGACATTGATCAACATAGGAACACAAAATCATCACATTTTATATCGAGCAAAAAAAAGTGCAAGATAATGATTTTGCGATTTAACATTGTCACGTATTCTTGTCTAGCAAGAATGACAAAAGCTTGTCCGCCCCCAAATGCGCCATTGGCAGGACTTCCTATTTTCAATGTTTTGAAAATATCATTTTATCATAATCAATTCATCTCCTACCATAGCAATTTTTTTGCAGTACCAGGGATTGCTGTTGGTTTATTTTCTTATCATTTGGTGTGTTAAAAAGACCTTGGATATTTGCCCTCACTCACTGCATGATCAAATTCAATTCCATCAGAAATTGTTACATATTTTGCTTGCCCTGCAGGTTTGTTGCAAACAACCAACACACAAACATAACTTTTACTCTGTGGGAGATGTATAAAGGGGTCGGTGTGTGGGTGAGGGGGTCGGTATGTGAATGAGGGGGTCGATGTGTGTGTGAGGGGTCGGTGTGTGTATGAGGGGGTCAGTGTGTGGATGAGGAGGTCGGTGTGTGGGTGAAGGGGTCGGTGTGTGTATGAGGGGGTCAGTGTGTGTGTGAGGGGGTCGGTGTGTATGAAGGGGTCGGTGTGTGGATGAGAGGGCCGGTGTGTGGGTGAGAGGGTCGGTGTGTGTATGAGGGGGTCAGTGTGTGTGAGGGAGTCGATGTGTGTATGAGGGGGTCGGTGTGTGTATAAGGGGGTCGGTGTGTGTGTGTGAGGGGGTCGGTTTGTATGAAGGGTCCGGTGTGTGGATGAGGGGTTCAGTGTGTAAATGAGGAGGTGGGTGTGTGGGTGAGAGGGTTGGTGTGTGCAGGAGGGGGTCGGTGTGTGTAAGAGGGGGTCGGTGTGTTTATGAGGGGGGGGGGGGTCGGTGTGTGTATGAGGGGGTCGGTGTATGAACGGTTTGGTGTGTGAAAGAGGAGGCCCGTGTGTGTGAGGTGGTCGGTTTGTATAAGAGGGGGTCGGTGCCTTATCTGATTTGGGCGTTAGATCGTGCCCGGGCAATCTAAGTAAACTTGGGTCGGTGTCTTGTCCAAACAAACAAACCTAAAGAAACACGCAACTGTGAGATTGAATTTGAGGGTGTGATGATATGAGCAACGTGAAAGAGTATAATTTTATCGAGTGGTCTTCGTTCTACTTCTCTCCTTTCATCTTGTGCTTACATAAGGTCGCGCAAAGAGGCACAAAAATGTAAAATGTTAAATACGAAAAGCTTTGGAAAAGTCGGAGGACACGTCAAAACTGGTCGCTTCGGGAAAACTGCCTTTTCTCAACATTAAAAAGAAGAAGAAAAAGAACATTGACTTAATTACAAAACAGACAACAACTCAAAGAATAAACAAGTACAAACAACATACAGTTTCTATTTCTTAAGGTCCTTATAGCGACAATGAAACATTGGACCATATGGTATTTTGGTTGGTTAGTTGGATGGTTGGTTGGTCGGTTGGTCGGTTTCGTTGGATGGTTGGTTGGTCGGTTGACTGTTTATAACACTGATTTTATATTACCATAGTATGGTAAATTCAGAGACGGGGATCTCTAAACATGGTTAAACCTTTACTCGTAAAAGCACACCAAGGCACAGTATTCTGGTACTGGGACACCCAGTATCTCTACTGTTGTCGTAACGTCGAGCGCCTGATGGTGCCAGAACTAAATGGCCAACTTGGACATTTGAGAGATGGCGCGAGAGAAATTTAAATCGTCGACCTACCGGTTTTTATATGAAAGCTCTACCTACCTATTGAGCTAGAACGCTGGTGAGAGTGAGATTAACAGGAAATCAATTAATAATTTATGCATGCAAATTAGACACAAGTGTTGTTTTAGAATAACAAGATTTGCCCATAAACTCGACTTTAATGTCTCAATAAGTCAAAAATTTCATCTAGGGACACAATTTTGTCACTGGGCCAACGATTTTAACCTTTTCACTGCTAAGGACACAAAACATCGTCAAGTTTTGCCTGTTCTTATATCAGATAAATCATATTTCAATGAACTGACATATGCCACTGTTCAGTTCACTGAAATCTGATTTATCCGGTAGAAGATCACGTACATTTCCAAGATTTTGCATGTTTCAGTAGGGTTAGAATCACACCTCGCTGTGAAAGGGTTAAATAGTAGTCCTTAGTGAGAGAGTTGCAGAAAGACCAATTTGAACGTCTTGGCTATGACACGGCCAGTATTCCAAACCCCCACGCAACATACCGGTTCTGGGGCGGGCAATATCACTCTGTATTGCACAAAAAGCGGTGGTATTTCCGTCATGTATGCAAATATAATGGTGTAACATAATATAATATACGCGAATAACATCCATAACATTACACTGGTTGTCTTGTTCACCTCAATGCTATTCTTGTGAAGGTTGTGTTATTATATAACTTTACATTGGACTCCATGGAAAGGAATTCCGCATTTGTATATCATTATATATCTCCAAACGAGCGTTGAGTATGAAAAAAACGGCTCTGTAGCTCAAGTGGTAGAGCGTCCGCCTCGGAACTGGTAGGTCGTAAGTTCAAATCCAGGCCACGTCATACTTAATACATTAAAATCGGGATTTTAACTGCAGTGCTGCCAGATGCTAGACTTCATGGGATCACTGCTTGTGACTCGGTGGGATATTTGATTGAGATTTCAGTTTATATATGTGCTGCAGTTGCCTTTGATATGATTTAAATTGCGCTAAATTATAAAGTGTTATACTTGCAAAAGCTAAAGAGGCAAAAAAAAAAACAGGAAAAAAAGAGAGAGACACAAACAGAGAGAGAGAGAGAGAGAGAGAGAGAGAGAGAGAGAAATCCAACATGCAAAATGTGCATACATACTACTATTACTACAATATAGAGAAAGCAGTTATCTCCCCTTCAATGCTCCAATGGACGCAGCATGGGGGGGAAGGAACTCTCCTAGCATCGATGGCCATATTTGTTTACACCATAATTTGGCCCTTGGTAACTGCGGGCAGGGGAGGCAAAGCAGATGTGAGAGAGATGGAGGGAGATGTTCAATAATTGCCTGCATGTGTTACAGTATGCTGAGAGGCAAGAAGAGTGACCCTCAAAGAAAGACGCCATTCGCCCACCGCAATAATCTTTCAATGTAAACAAACAAGTCCTGTCTGTCGATGGGAGAGTTGAGGGAGGGTACAGAAAAAATGAAAAACGATTCAAAGGGGGTAAAACGAAAAAAGAAATTAAATAAGTATAGACAGAAAAAACCCTGAAGTAAATATATCTATCGTTCTTTTTCGGACCACCCCCCCCCCCCCCCCCCACTCTATCTATCTCATTTTCTCTCTCTCTCTCTTTCCACGTTGTCGGTAAAGAAATGCACCTCTGTTTTACTACCGAACAACCGATTGTGTATCTCAGTAGGTAGAGCATCTGCATGTGAACGGTTATGTCGAAGGTTCAAACTCCTGCTGCGCCACATAAAAGTTAACCCTTTCACTGCTAATGACACTAAAATCTTCCAGATGTGCCTGTTTTTTACCAGATAAATCAGATTTCAGTGAGCTGACATATGCCAAAAGCCTGATAATCAGGCTGTATAATTAGGTTAGAATCAGACATCGCTGTGAAAGGGTTAAGCTTAGCTTTTAACTTGAACTGGGCGTGTACTCACCAGTGGAAGACTCGTACTCATAGAGGGCCTCGGCGTTGTTGATGTAGAAGACGGTGATGGTGTTTTGTGGGAAGACTTGTGTACACAGAATGTCCAGCAGCTCGGGGGGTGAGTAGTCGGACCGGGAGAGGGAGGAGGAGATGTCGAAGGAAGAACCGATGCGTCTGGGGAACACAGGGGCAAGAAATAAGTCAAATTAATACTACACATAATAAATCATAATGATGATGATGATAATAACGATAACAATATTCCATATCAATATACGCTGACTTTATTGCAATTTTTTTGAAACAGGGGTGTAATAAAATAACTTTTAAACTTGCATTGGTTTTCGGCATTCGATCTTGATAATAGCACTTCGTGCTATGGTCAAGAACTCGATGCCGAAAACCAATACAAGGTCAAAAATTGTATAATACAAATATCAATAATCATAAAAATAATAGTCATTATAAAAGCAATAGATGATAATAACAATAGTTAAAATAATAATGATAATAAAAATAATAGCAATGTCCTCTGTATGGTATGGCTGTCGCTCTCTGGTTTTTATCTTCTATTTATCATACAAAGTTTCTTAATCTATCTCCATCTTTAATCTTTTCTTTTAGGGTTATCTCTTTTTCTTTCTCCATCTATAAACATCTCTCTATCTCTCGTTTAATCTCTCTCTCTCTCCATCTCTATCTCTCTATCTTTCTCTCATCCCCCTATCTCCATACCCCTCTCAATACATTTCTCTATATTTTTGCCACACACACATACATACACATACACACACACACACATATACACACACACACAGATATACACACACACACACACAAACACACAAAACATGTCTCTGTTCAGTCTTGCCGCAATTTTTTTTTCTTACAGAAGGCAACATAAAAAATGTTTACGTCCCGTAAAAAAAAACTTTGCCAACCTTGAGTTTATCAGTGATGAGCCAAAGAAGAACACTTGGCGAAGAAACGAACCTTTTATCTAAAAGACAACGTTTCACGTTGATAACAAAATCTGCTTGGAGGCGCCACGTCCTGTGATAACGGGAAACAAGTGGACGGGAAGACTGGAAGGCTGCACTCTGCCCTAGATACAGGTTGGTTGGCGAGTGGGTAGATGGATGGGTGGGTGGGTGAGTGGGTGAGTGGATGGATGGGTGGGTGAGTTGACAGATGGATGGGTGGGTGAGTGGGTGAGTGGATGGATGGATGGTTGGATGGGTGAGTGGATGGATGGATGGATGGATGGTTGGATGGGTTGGTGGGTGGGTGAGTGGATGGTTGGATGGGTTGGTGGGTGGGTGAGTGGATAGATGGATGGTTGGATGGGTGGGTGAGGGGATAGATGGATGTTTGCAAGGTTGGATGGGTGGGTGGGTGGGTGGGTGAATGGATTAATAGATAGATAGATAGAAAGAAATATATAAAGATAGATAGATCGATAGACAGTGTGAGGTCACGAGTAGGGTCTATTCACACTATTCTGTTTTATATTCTAGATAGAGACAGAGACAGATAGTTAGATAGATAGAAACAAATAGTCAGATAGATAGATGATAGATGGATGAGTGTTCAGGAAAAGAGAGGGAGAGATAGAGAGAGAAAGAGAGAGAGAGAGAGAGAGTCTGGGGCAGACAAGAGAAATCATTTTGAATTATCGTCTGTTCTTTTACGCTCGGGGCTCGTACGTCCCACCAACATGGACGCCATTGCGAGGCATAAAGACAATTTACGGCAGCGAAAACACATTTATGCAAACCGTGTCCGGACTGGTCTTTTTTCCCCCCTTTTTCCCGCGACTTGTTTTGGCCAAGCCAATATTATTATCATCGGTTTGGCTGTTGAGAATCCGTTGTGGCGATTTTTTTATGGCAGCCCTCCCTGGGGACCAGACGGAGGAACGTGACGTATTGGATTGTCTAGAATCCCGGAATGGATGGGGAGAATGGACAGAATGGATGCCACATAATAATGGATAGATGGATGAGTGGCTGGGTGGTTGGGTGGCTGTGTGGCTGGGTGCTGACGGGATAGATGGAGTGGTGGCGCGTTGTTCAGTCTGAGGGTACCGCCGGAGATTGCCGCAATGTGCCAAGGGGAATAACTTATTGGTGCACAAGGATTAAAGAGGGATAAATATGTGCTTTAAGAATGTTTGTTTTGATTTAAGTGTTGCTATGCTTCTGATGAGTAAAACAAGAAAACAAAAACCTTGGTAGTTTGTCTGCGTTCTCAATGTGTGTATGTGTGTATATAACATAACGTAATTTTTGCATGGTTATATAAATATATGTTTTGTGTGTAATGTGTATTTGTTGGTGTATATATGTCTGCAATGTGTATGGTCTAGTATCGTGAATTAAAATGTATTTTCTATAGCGCTTGCTTTAATCCCGTGGTGTTTGGATAGATGTATAAGATATTAAAGAAATTGAAATTGTTTGTTTATTTGTTTGTTTATTGTGAGTTTATCCCTTTCACTGCTAAAGACATCAAAATCTTCAAGATTTGCACGTTCTTATACCATATGAATCAGATTTCGGTGAACTGATCTTTGTCAAAAACAAGATATTCAGGCTTTTGGCATATGTTAGTTCCCTGAAATCTGATTGATATGGTATAAGAACACGTACATATTCAAGATTTTGCATATTTCAGTTGGATTAGATTCAGGCCCCGATGTGAAAGGGTTAAAGGGGCTTGCAACTGCTGTTGTTATATTTGTATTAGCGCCCAGGGGTAAGTAAGAGGATAGGCAAGTTAAAAGAACAGTCAGACTTTGACCCTGCCAGGGATATTACATTAAAATTTAGATACCGTGGCTTGATAAGGTACAATGGTAGGGTATGATGTGTCTTTGAATGGTTGTGGTTTATGGTGGCAATAACACAGTGAGTGACTTTATCATATCATTATTCACGACAGAGGGGGTTAGGGGGTGTAGGAGAAATATTGAGGGAGAAAGAAAGAGAGAGAGAGTGGGGGGGGGGGGGGGAGAAAGAGAGGGATAAATAAAGAGGAATTAAGAGGGAGGGAGAAAAAGAGAGAGAGGAATAGAGATAGGGAGAAAGAGAGAGAGATGAATAGAGAGAGATAGAGGGGAATAGAGAGACAGAGGGGGGGGGGGGGAAGGGGGATAAATAAAGAGAAATTAAGGGGGAGGGAGAAAGAGGGAGAGAGGAATAGAGAAATAGAGAGAGAGAGAGAGAAGAATAAAGTGAGAGG
Organism: Melibe leonina; assembly: GCA_031471865.1. Lineage (NCBI taxonomy): Eukaryota > Metazoa > Mollusca > Gastropoda > Nudibranchia > Dendronotidae > Melibe > Melibe leonina. The sequence goes on along the minus strand of JAUEKZ010183033.1, from coordinate 756 downwards.
GAGGAAGAAAGAGAGAGCTACAATAAATCCAAAATTAGATTTCTCACCGGTGCTTCTTTGCCGTCAGAGCTTGTTTTCCCCTGGTCGTTGTGTGCAGGTTCGGGTATCGTGGACACGTTAGTCAACTCAGCCATCTTCCAAATGCAACTGTCGATGGTGGTGATTAATTGTTTGGTACTGATAGTCACAACTAACAACAAAAACGACTGAAATTCACAGCCGCTTACCGGCACTAACGGTGATGTTGTAGGATGCTAAAATTTAAGCGGATGGATCTTACACTGTCACAAATGGTCACAATTGTTTAGAAAATGTCTATGTCTATTCTTCTTTATAAGATACTAGGTCTCTATTAAGTTTCAAAAAGTATTGAAGCTAGAACAAAAAAAAATAACAACAAATATTACTCTTCTAAAAATGGAACAAAATTAATTCTACAATCGGTGCTTCTACACCACGTATAACCAACATAATACTGATATATTTAATTGCTGTGAAAATAGCAATGAAAATAATGGAAAGAAAACCAACAAAACAGCTCACTTGGTAACAGCTCTTAGTGATTACATGTTTTTTTAGGAAATTTTACAATGTCATTGATTCTAAAGGTCTTATAGATGTTCTACGCGTATTCATTATATCATGTGCTTTTTGAAATTAGTTATTACTCAAGTATTTTACACTGTATTACGGTGAGTGAATGAAAATTAATGTCCAGTCATTGTGTTTTAAAAAGTAAACAAGATGGCGGCGTTC
>JAUEKZ010183022.1:0-13346 GCA_031471865.1 Melibe leonina | reverse complement strand
GGGCCCCCCCCCCCCCCCTTCTATTTATCCAGCCATCATTAAAGATGGCAGTTTGTAACAGTAGGAAGAGTTTTTACCTGCTCTTCAGACCTCTGTGGCTTGAACGACTTACTTTCTGTTTGTTGTGCAATGCAATCAACAATCACGCATTCAGAAGAGTGTGTTTTGCCTACAACCTAACCTGTTGTTGTTTTTTTTATTTAAAAGACCGCTAGCCGAACTGTGTTACTTTAATTTAGATTGCAATCATGAGTTCTCAAAAAGGTAACCTGTCAAGAACAAGAAAACAGAAATACCAAAACACTTCAGCTTTTAGGAATGATCTACATGATAAGACAGCCAGAACAAAAAACATGAACTCTATGATTCACAAAGGCCTGTGTGAACGATGTAAGAACATTATTGAGTGGAAGATAAAGTACAAGAAATACAAGCCGCTTACTCAGCCTGCTAGTTGGTAAGAAACTCAAATTTCATAAACTTGTAAGACAATACGATTTTCTCTTATTTGCGCCCGGTTTTCTCAAACTCCAACACTAGAGAGTTACAATAAAATACAACGAGCTACTCGCCATTCTGCGTTTTATTGTCTAATATTAATGAATGGTCAACTGTCACACGTCTCATGTGGTCTTGTGGTAACGTGGTCGCCTTGAATCTGCAATGACCGGTGAGGTGTTTCGAATCATGCTACAAATCTTTTTTTTTTTTTTTTTTTAACGCAGTCGCTATTTCATTAATAAAATGTTGACGTGAGGCAAAAATCATATTCCGATTATTTTTTTTAAGCTCCATACCAGATAAAAAAGATCTCAACACCAACACTTTGAGACAAAGTTGATAAGTGATAGTTTAGATGTCGGTCAATGTCTAGCTTGCTAATATCTCATGATAACGCTATGTTCAAGAAATTGGGAACTCATGTATTTGCATTCGGAATTAAAAAATATAATTGGAAAGGACTTTGGTTTGTCTATTTTGTTGTTCTAGGGGTAAAACTTGTGATTTTGAAGTCTACCATGCTGATTGAGACTATGGGCGAGTCTATTGTTCATCAGGGACACACCCGGATGTACCGAAAAAGACAGGCTCTAAAAATAGCCCATTCAAAATGTCGTTTCATTTTCTATTAATGTAGACCAAGCCAATGAGAATGTTTTATTTATTATATGACGTTTACGCATTGGCAATGAATGTTATGGGGTAATTTTTGCCTTCTCTACCTAGCGCTGCTGAATGGAAAACATGCTTAATTTCAATTTGACTTAGACAAGATTGATATCATCGGCAAGAAAATTATTTGTAGGAAGATTAAATCACACATTTAAATGCAGGGCTGTAGGCGGCTCGGCGACCAGGTTACACTCCTATTATAACTGGGTGCAAATAACACATTTGTGTATTTTCACCCGGAGTCCACTGAAATCTAATTTATCTGGAATAAGAACAGGCAAATATTGACGATTGGGATGTCTAGTAAGAAGTTTGAGAGAACCTTAGCAGTGAAAGGGTTAAGTTTTTATCATAGTTTTTGAAATACACAAAGTAGTAGATGCTATTGAAACAGCCTTCTTATATATTATATAGATAGTATATTTGTTTTCAAATGCAATGGAATTATTTTTGTTTCTCTTTCCCCTACAGTTTGGTGTGCAAAAACAAAAGTGTGAAAAAGGCCTACCATAAAGTGTGTCAAGATTGTGCAGAAACAACAAAAGTTTGTGCAAAATGCAATGAGAAAAAAAATATTGTGACAGAGTGAGTTTACCTCTGAAATTTTTGCTTTTTTGCTGTGTTTTCCTGTTTTAATTTTAAGTAGTCACCACGTTAGAAAAGGCAGATAAAAAAAATGCACTTAATGACCTTTCAAGAGCCATACCTCTCTAACATGCCCATTTTTTTTCTGATATCCCTGAAATGATCCAGTAACTGAGAAACACTTCGTTTCATAAAATTCCGATGGGAAGGGGGATGTAATCGACCACTAGTTCCTGGACTTAAGGCCCTAAACTTATAACTTGTACACACTTGAGCCTGACACGAAATGCTGATGATGGGGGTGAGGTTACAATATTTTTAATATAAAATAAAGTATTAGGTCTAGATCAAAAACAATTATCACCTAAAAGCTAGATAATAGGGGCAGTTTTTAAATGCATATAACGATATTTCAGAAGTGTACAGTGGAGCTTCGTGTATAACGGCCTCTGGTATAACCAGACTTTTTGAATTCCCCGTTTTTTTCCTTATCATTTCTCTATAAAGAAAGACCTGTTTTAACTACATCCAGCATTCAAAGACCGGGTATAATGAGACTCCGACCTTAGAATAACGAGACCTCCATCATAATTTTTTCCCTGAAATAACGCAAAATGAGGCAAGCAGGCGCTGGTAACTTGAATGTTGATCACATGCAAGACGGTATTTCATCAGTGTAACCACTTGAAACCACTTGATGGTATAGTCAAGGCCCCGGTTGTTACCGAGACAACGAATGAGGTGCCTTTCTAATAACCTTCTCTCGCTTTACCAATCCTGGTCCCTCCTCCGTCATCCACCCACCCACTCGCTCAATTGTAGTTTTCTGTCCCCTCGTGTAACTACACATCCCACAATGCTGATTGGGTGTACACATGACTGATCAAAGTTCCTGAGGCTTGTGTCTTGTAGGTACCTATCTCGTACTAACAATAACAGTTGCATCCCACATGTCGGCCGTTCTATGCTCACCTAACCCCCCCCCCCACCCCCTTCCCCTCTCTAATCATTATTCATTTCTCTCTCTCTTTCTGTGTGTGTGTACACGTAGATGCACTCGGTCCCTATCACTTCGTTTACTATGACAGGATAATATGGTCTGCGGCACTTGTACATTTTTAAGGTTTTGCACATTTAAGTTGGTTAAAATCGGACCCCATAGTGAAAGGGTTAACTTTTTCCCCACCCTCTCCAGTAACTGGCTGCCTAAATAAACAAACATCATCGCTGATCTCTGTCTGACACATGCCCAATACGGTTTCCATCGTCAACTATCTTTGTTTTTGCTTTTCATATTTATCGGATGGAGAATTGCGGATCATTTGATTGGCATGTCTGAGTTATTATGACTCCAGACCTCTGTAAGCTTGTTGTAACGAGATAAGATAGACGGAGGCTTTCATAGGTACAGTCCGTAAAAATACGGAAAATCGACAATCCTGGTAAAGGCTAAAGACAAGATACTTTCTGCTCACTCAGGTTGCCTTGGGCTTATTCGCTGGTTTATTAACCAAGCAAGAGACCTATCCATTTTATAGGTTTATTTGTTCTTTTTCCATGCCACTACTCTTTCCGATTCAATTTCAACAGTCATGCATAACCCCAGTTTTCTTTTTTTTTTCAATTGTTAGAATTATAAATTAAAAACGATTAACTTTTTTTAAAAATTTGCTTCCTCAAAGGCTGTACTTCCTTGTCCACACAAAACAAGGGAAATAAACATCAACCTGAATTTAAGTGATTGTTAAAAAATTGTTATTTCCCTTGGAGATCGAGTATAATGAGAGCTCGGTTATAACGAGACTTTGGTTAGGAACAGATGCTCTTGCTATATCCGAGCTCCACTGTACTATGAATTGCTTTTAGTACTCACACTGATGACGACATGTTAGTATGTTCTTAACATGCCTGCTTGTCCAATTTGCACTAATAGGAAAAAAAATTGCGGGTGCGAATTTCAAATTCTTTCATATTATTATAAGTATAAGGGATGTTTTCAGATTGAATGGTATTTTTAAAGGGGAAATTGAAATCATTTTGTCTGAATGTTAGTTTTGAAAAAAGGGTTTTTGGATTATCTGTTGTGATGTGTAGAAGTTACTCATGCATGTACATTGTACCAATATTTTCTTTCACTTGTTTCTCTTCCTAAGACAAGGACCAAGTGAAGAAGAAAAAAGAACTGAAGAGGCAATTAACGATTTAGAACTGAAACAGTTGACAGAGAGGAAACGACGTAAGTTTAATTGTTTTTTTACCTCGTGATTATTTGGTCAAATCAAATGCCAATTGGACACTATGTAATTGACAGATTTGTAAAATGATCATTGTTGTGGTGAGCCCGTAAAATGTGCAGTATTGCAAGTACTAGTACACTCAATAGTTGTTCTACTTCCCCTCTGTTCTGTTTGTGCTGTCATTCTCACCAACTACCTCCAGCCGCTTTTGACTTTGAAATATAAAAACACTTAAAACCTTATTTGTATACCTCCCTCTGCCAACACTTTATCTGTACTGATAATTATGATTTGCATGAATTATGGTCCGTATAATTTTGAAGTCATGTTTTTTTTATACAAGTTTTTCAAGTTGTGTCTTGTGTGAACCATGTTTGTTTATTTCTCATACGTGTCCAGGGACAGTCCTAAGGGTCCTCCAAAAAGGCGGCACCCTGGAAGAGGCTGGAGTCTCACAGGAACGTGATGACAACAATGACAACTTCCTGGATGATTACTTTGGAGAGAGTGGAGAGGAAAACGGCAGCGATGATGACGAGGAAGACGAGTCATGACAAAAACAGCAGCTTTATATTATTCTCTATGGAAGTGGAAGTAGAAGACCTCCTGGAAAAGACGTTGTATTGCTTTTACTTGGTACTGATTATTGTGCTTTCTGATCACAGTGTCAGTGTCGTCATGAAAGGAAAGCCAAATAAAGATGTGATTACTGACTTGCCTTCTCTGTCCTTGTTTATCTTCCGAGTCTAGATTCAAAATAGGAACACCTTAACCTTGTTATACAGCCATTCTTGCCCACCGCGAACATATATTCAGGGACATTTGACTTGCATCTAATAAATACTTCTCATTATACCACCAACTTAGTGTTTCCCTCATACCTGGCGGTATAACAAGGTTTAAGTGTATGTTAAAATTTCATTATTTCAATCCTGTGATGATAATAAATTGTAGTACATATTAGTATCATTAGACTAGACTTTAAATAGTAAAATAGTCCAGGAAGACAAAGGACTTTCTGCCTTTTGTTTGTTGAGAGTTTTAGGGCTTGGTGGTGTCTCTCGTTAGCACTCACTAAATAAGCATACACACACAGCTTTGTATCTGTCCGCTCAGTTTTGGTCCTGCCTGTCGTCCTGACTAATGGCTAATAATGGTCATCCCCCATGTTTAACACTGTGGTACTCTACAGGGTCATTTGCTATCTAGGATAGTACTTTTGTACACAAAGGGCAGTAGAATTAAATATCCTGAGACTCCCAGCACCATAATAATAATATGTAGTGAATGATGTGGGTGGTGGCCATCATCTGCTTGTGTGTCCTGCTTTGTGATTTTTTTGTAAATCATCTGTCACCTTTTGAGAGATTTTATTTTTTCCTTTGTAAATTATCTCTTTTTGAAATGTACCTGGCAGGGTCAAAGTTTCGCTATTCGTTTAACTAGCCTATCATCTTACTTACCCCTGGGTGCTTATAAAGTTATAATATATGACCTTAGTAGTTGCAAGCCAGGCGCCCTAAAAATCTCATTAAACAAACAAACCATTAGAAAATCTTTTGGAAACGCTGGGCAATTCAGATTATGCTTTGTATTCAGCTCTCATAGGACACACAAGGAGCCACACACTCAAACAATTTTTCTCTAATCTGTATAATAAGTAATAAGTGATGTTTGAATTCCAAAAAGACATCCAACCAACGGATCTGGAGGAAAAACATGATATACAGTCAGGGCAAATCATTGACAAGACCGAGTGTGAAATTAAATCAAATTCTCTGCTTGCTCTGTTGACTGGGAAGTCTATTTCAGTTTCTTCAATCTAAAACAAAGAAACTTTTCAAACTCTGAAATCAATTTTAATTCACTATTGAACAACAATATCTAACGTAAGAAAATAAAAAATATAAATTCAATTCACACTACTGAGTTAAAAAGTTCCATATCTTTATTGCGTCCATTCAAATTCAGCTGTACAAATACAATACCAAACTAACAAAATGGGAAACATGTTCTACGACTGACTTTATTGGGCTGAGTAACCAACACTGTCTCTATTGAATAAAATGGTACTAAACAAGAAAAAGTTAAACATAAACTCTTATTTCTTTTCAAAACTTACACTTACACCTGGCCATTGTTATGACTGTTCCCAAAATACTCTTCAATCTCATTATACCACCAGGTGTGGGGAAAACAATACGTTGGCGGTATAACGAGAATGGCTCATGCAAGTCATAAATGTTCTCGAATAGATGTTGGCGGTAGGCAAGAATGGCAGTATAATGAGGTTTAAGTGTACATACAGAGTGCCATGAGGGACAGCCTGCTGCTGTAAGTAAGGGTTTCGACTGTGTGCACAGTGACCTAACTGATCACTGCTATAGCGACCAAACACAGAGTGCCGCCAGGGACATTGGGTTCAACTCCTCTACCTGACCACTTTGTCACAAGTCATTGCACTTAACAGTGGGATGGACATGAAACACCCACCCTAGCCACTCCCAACGCATACTACTAAAAGCATGTTGAGGCAAGGTAGTAGGTATTACTTGTCTTTTATTTTTTATTTTTACTGGAGATCTGCAATAAGCGAGAGCTTGGGAATAACAAGAACTTAAGCTTGGAACGGAGGCTCTCGTTTTATCCAAGTTCCACTACTGTAATAGGTTAAGCTGAAACAGAAACTTACTGACTGATAGGTACCGCTCAACTGCGATCAAACTCAACAAGAAAAGATCCAGCAAGAGCTTGGCAATAGTAAGAACATTTGCTTGGAACCGAGGCTCTCGTCATATCCGAGCCCCACTGTCGTGCATGTGCCTGGCATTCAGTGAGGTAAAGAAACACACTAACATAACATTGGCATCATCAGTTTTCTTATTTCTGCTTTAACCAAGCAGCTTTATTCAATTTAATATACAAAGGCTTGCACTGCTATGTTTAGTATTAGTTCTGCTGCTCCATACAAAGATAAAGTGGTACAGGTATCGTGGGATCTTTCACTCCTATTATCTCATCTGTGTGGGCCTCCAAATAATGAAGTAGACTTCGCATTTTTTAGACCCTGCAAAGAAAACCAGGCAAAACAGGAGTAACTATTACTATTATCAGTATTAGTTAAAACTTATTGGGTTGGGGGGGGGGGGGGGGTTAGATGTTCCTCTCAGTCTTAGTATCCAGAGGATTAGTGAGCTTTACGATGTTGGAATTATTATTAATACAAAAAAATCACAATCACAATCACAATCACAATTTTATTGTAGGGATCAGTCAAGACTTGTCTGAAATGGGAAAACAAGCCTATCGACTTTGTGAAGTTGTTCTACTTAGTTTTTAGGACCTGTGACTGTGACTGAGAGCCAGCCGCCTTTGCAGGCACAGAGACATTGGGAAAAGAGATCCGTCCATTTAGAAATGCATAAAACAAAATCTGTTGTTTGTTTGTTTATTGAGAGTTTTAGGGTGCTTGCAACTGCTATGGTCATATAAGCGCCTACAAACAAAATCTGGAGGAATCAGGTCAAGACAGTGCATTCGGGACATAAATATATGAGGAGATATGAAACATCTAATGGACTTTATCATGGGAAGTAAATAAAAAATTGTCAAATGTACAAATGATCCCTACAGCCCCATGCCAATACAGTGGAACCCTTGGCTAACGACATCGCTTGGGACCAGAAAATTATGTCATTATCCAGAGGTGTCGTATTTGTCCGTTTTCAATGATTACTAATAATACAAAACATAAAAAATCGGGACCGGAGGTCAAGAGTTCTTATCCAGGGGTTCCACTGCAATACATTGTAAGAAATAAGTAATAAAGAACGAGCCTACCTGGTAGTAGCCAGTGTGATATCCACTCATGTACCACGAGATGAGCATACTGTACAAAGCCTCATTTTCATTCTCAGCCCCTGGACTATTGAACACGGGTGGGGGCGGGGGAATGCCTGGAAACATCTGCAGATGGAAACAACATCAATAGTCAATCTCTATTTGCATATCTTCCCATAGGGAAAACCTTTAAGAACCCATCCCTCTTACAAATTACTTTGCTAAGAGCTTTTCCTTTCACTGCCTTTTTCCTTACTTGTTAAAGTTGAATTAAAAAAAAAGTTTTTTGGACTATGAGGGCTCAAAACAAGCGCTGATTTTAATCAAAGAGAAATAAATGTAAATAAACAGTAGAATATTTCATTGATCTATGCCCTGGGGGTAAAGTTTTATCATTGTAATGAAATGTCATCATCAAAAAGGACATCTTGTCTGTCATAGTCATCATGTAGTAGTAATAGTATCTGTAATGAATGAAAGATAACTATACAATACTATGTGTGAATGTGATATATTAGAATACTTCCCCTGTTTTGTACCTTAGAGTTAAGCCCCTAAGTTATGTTAGTTATCCCCCTTATGTGGTATATAAGCCCATGTTTCCATGAATAAACCCCTCTTTCTCATACTACATATCCAGTGATCTTCACGTGTTCTTGATATATAACAGTATCGTACCGTATGGCATTCTAAATTCAAACTTGCAGTGAAATCCTCCTGGGGTCAAACCTAAATACAAACTAAATAAGCTTTCAAACTCAAACTCACATGGGGTAGCTGATGAGGTGCACCAAGGTTGGGAGGATGAAAGCTTGGTGGGTGAGCAAAGGCTGGATAATGCTGAAAGCGAAAGAAAAAGTAGAAGAGAATGAGAATGACATAATGAACGCAGGCATGCATTCATTTTAGTTGCACTGTCAGTGTCAGTCAGAGGAAGGAAATTAACGACTACTTGAGGAATCTGGATATCTACATCATAAATTGTTTTCTTTCCCTCCATAGAAACAAACAATAGCTACCACTAACATATCATGTAGCCACTGGGTGAGTGCTAGAACCAAATAGGTGATGGCCACTACTGACATCAGTAATGCATTATGGGCCAGGGAGGCCCAGGATGTTCTACCACCTTTTGTGTTCAAAAGTACTCAGTTCTAGACACTAAGTGACCCTGTAGTTAGATACCATAATGTAAAACATAGGGAATTACCTTAAATCGGTTTTCCCAACATGAAACAAGGACATATCCAAACTCAAACATGTGTACATTTACAGAAATTTCCCTTACATGCGGTGCAGAAGGTGGTGGGGGTGGTGGCAGTGGTGGGGCTGTAAAGCCGTTCCAGCTCCACGGAGGGGCGGAGGACTTGGTAGGCTTCCCACCAACGTAGGTTCCCTTGCGGCGCTGTGAATGTCTATCTTCTGGTGCTTCATACAAACTGTCTGCCTGATGGTCCAAAGAATACAAATTAAATAATGACAACATTTTGATCATTACCTCGAACACTACTCAAACTGTTATTCAAAATAATGAATATTAAACTAGAGAAAAAAAAAAAGACCAATCCCTCAGCTCAGGTGCTTTCCAGGAAATTTATCATTCTTTAATACAAGAATACAGGGCGCAACAGACATTTTATAAATATTACAGATTTTTATTTTCTTTAATAACTCAATTAATTAATATCACCTTCTAATATAATCATCTCTTCCTTTCAAATGTTTTAATATGTTTTATCGTAATTGTGTGTCTCCCTATGTCTGTATGTAACTTTGGCAAATAATTTCCACGTTGAGGGATCAATGAAGTTATTTTATCTGATCTTAAATCTGACTCAATACCTCACTGGCTGTATCAGTTTTGGCGTCTTGAGAAGAAATGTCAGTGGATGGCGGTAGCAGCGAGTCCAACGGTTGCTGCTCCTCATTGCCGTACCCCAAGTACTTCACCAAACACGTGTCATCATCATAGTTTAAAGACAGAATTTGAGCTGAATACACTTCGCCATCTTCTGTAAACACAGCTTGACAAAAGTCCCCAACTTTCCAACCATGACTTGATTTGGAGTGCTGAAAGTCATGACACATAATAATACGATAATGACCTAATAATATTGTTTATGAACAAACAAATACATTAGATTGTATGTACAGTTTCTTACAAAGACAATGCAATAGAATTTTGCCTCAAGATAGTTTGTCAAATGGGCTTTTCTGGCAAAGGGGAATTTCAGAACTGCAATATCTCGAGGTTTTAATCAATACACGAATTATTGATGTCTTAATTTAAACTGGAAATTGTGTTGTGATCTATCTTTTTAAAACTTTTGTAAGGGGTTAAGATAATCAAGTTTATTACCACCAAAACCAATCAATAGTCATTTGTTTGGCAGATATTATTACAGTCACAGCTCAAGATTCTATCAATGATAGAAAAAGTGGTGATTCATTTGCAGTGCAAATTCTATTGTACAGTTCAAGCTCCTTTTATTCTTTCATTACTATGAATATGACAATTAGAGTCGTAATGCAAATATGATAATTGCATAAAAACATAGCTTTATTCACAGGCTATGTATGTAATTTTGTTTTCTACTTTTAAAGCTGAGCACAATAAAATAATCTACCTAAATTTTTTAATACCAGTAGCTAAAATTAACACAACATAGGAGATGCTACTTTCCAGTACAACTGCTTTCATTTTTGCTTCCTAAAAGAAACTTTTAACACTGGAAATAAATCGAGTCAAGATCAACAGCTTAAAGTCTGTACAATTCATTCACAAGAGGAAATAAAACCTTGTGACTGGACTTCTTCTTCTTGGTCTTTGCCTTGTTCCTTTTCTTCTTCTTTTGGCTGTCGTTGGGAATGGAGAACTCTGGGTGCTGGGCGGCAAGTTTTGTCTGACATTTATAAGGAATAAATATTGGAAAAAAAATCTGAAAAATAATTTAGTGGGTGGCCAGCTTAACTCTTTCTATTCTAATTACAGAAAAGCCAGGGAAAAAAAGGCCCAACTGAAAGAGTTAAATATCCTCAAGGCAAAAATCAAATTTATTTGAAACCTGATTTTCTTTTAAACAAATAATTATCAAGAATTCCAATTTGACCCTGAACGGTAACAAAACACTGAAGTAGGCTTTGGCTTGTACTACAATAAGAGATAGGGCTAAAACAGATAGTCTAGAAGAAAAAATAGAAAGAAATCAATTAAGATGGTACGGACATGTATGTAGAATGGCAGAAAATAGAATTCCTAAACAAATTTTTGAATGCAAACAAGAAGGTTAACTCCCACGAGGCAGACCAAAGAAAATGTGGATAGAGGTAATATCAGAAAATGTAGAAAAACGAGGATGCAAATTGAATGAGGCAAAGAAAAGAAGTAGTGATAGGACACAGTGGAGAGCTTTTATACATAAATAATCCCAACACCGCAAGGTACAAGGGAAATGATAAAGAAAGAAAGAAAGGTTTTGGCTTGTAAAATGTTGAACGTATAAATGTCTATTAAAATTATTTTCTATTTCCACCCCCTAACCCCCCCTTTGATACCTCATAATGCATTGTTGTGGCCCAGCACTACGTCTGGTTCCAAATGGAGCAATGGGATACATTCCTGCTGCTTAACTAATCTTAGTTAGACGGGAAACTTTGGAAAGACAATTTTTAAGCAAGCAGGTGATCAGCGCACTGTGGTTAGTCTTTATTAAAGGAACAAACGTAGTTGGTCTGGTTCCTTTAAATTAACTATACATTTTCTTTGGCTTGGTGTTTCCTTCTCATTAAAATTCTATGAGACGGTGACATTGCCTAATGTGTGTGTGTATCTGTTAAAACAAATATAAATATATGCAACACTCCAGAAACATCAAGACAAAACTAGGTACCTTCATGGCAGAGACAGCGTCGTCGTAAGCTTTGATAAGAGCAGTGTCATCCCATGCATCCGAATCTCCATCCTGTTTCGTCATTTAAAAAAAAAGTCAAGAGTGTTCCATTAGTTGGCACATAAGGGACTTAATTCATATTTAAAAAGATTCCACGGCTGTAAAAGTGTTTTATATCAATAAGAGGACAAACTGTAGACAGGATGGGATGACTGAACACCCCAATCTATTTATTTAACGAAAAAAGGGTATTATTGGGTTAGAGGTCCATTTCAGAAATTCCACAATTAACATATTATTTCAGTTCTCATAGTTTTTGTCGCTGAACAAAATATTACCAAAATTATTAGGGGGAAAATCTAGTTTAGGAGTTTTGAATTAATGAAAATTATATGGTAATTAGGTCATTCTTGCAATAACATTGCAGGAATTCAGGGGGGTGGGGGGCTATCTCCCCTAATATCTCAAAAACTAGCCGTTGCCCCCCAATTTTTGACAGCAATATCATGTTCAGGTGCCAACAATGAATAGAAAACAAAACTAAAATAGGGCATGGACCACTTCTCTATAGAAAATTTGGTATTTGTTCGATGTGAGCCCACAGCTGAAATTTGATATTCAAAATATGTTATTTAATGTACTTTTTGACGCTGAACACGAATAAATCAAAATCATTTGGGGGTGGACTCTTGTTTAGGAGTTATGAATTAATGAAATGTTCGTTATTTAGGTCAATTTGGCAGAGTTATCAAGCAGTAGCACGTTACTTAGGTCAATTTGGCGCAATAATATGGCTGCCTTAATTAATGAATCAATCAACGTTCTGCCCATTGACCAGACAAGCAGTCACTTTTGAATTACCTAAAGGTGTGTGTTTCAGGGGGGTTTCGCCCATTTTGTGCTAAATAGTGTGATTTTATATTCAATTTCGTGATTTTGTGCTTACTGTGGTGAAATTTGTGTCGATTTAGTGCAAATCTGCCACTCTAGCCCCCGGCCCTAATCAACGAACCGATCTTCATTCATCCATGGACCGGACGAGCTTAGTCTAAATAAGATCAGTTTTTTATTAGTCTTACTAAGGGATTTCCCCCCTGATTTAGTGCTAAACGGTGTGATTTTATGCTCAATTTGTGATTTATTCCTTACTATAGTGAAATTTGTGTCAATTTTGTGCATATCCGACGCTCTAGCCCACTTCGACTGTCTTTCAAAATAGCGGAAAACACTATTTTTATGGGGGGGGGGGGGGGGGGGGGTTGAGAGCGGGCTTCCCCCCTGGTATCTCAAAAACTAGCTGTTGCCCCCAAATTTTGAGAATAAAATTGTGTTCACGAGGCAAAAAAAACACCAAAATCGGCTGTGTGCCTTGCATCAAACATTTATTTACCCACTAAAGAAAACACTTCTACTCATTCATCGCCAAGTTTCATTGCCATTGATCCTGATCTAGAGCCGTGCAAAAATTCCCAAGAGAAGCCCTTTGACAAAAATTTAGATTTTTGGTCTTTTGCTACCATGCCAACGGAAATAGACAAAAGTTTGGGCACTCTTCGGTTTTTGATGTCCCGCCGCCATGATGGATGTTTATTATTGTCAACACCGGAATATGGTGGCCAGA
>JAUEKZ010183011.1:0-13348 GCA_031471865.1 Melibe leonina | reverse complement strand
AATTTACCTAGGTATTAAATGAGCACCACCCCTTTCATAATGTTGTTGAGTTGCACTAGACATCATAGAGCATCATGCCCAAATAAGGATATTGGTCTTATGATCATTACTTGTCTTATTTAGACTAAAGATTATTAGGATAAACTATATATGGAAAAATCACATAAAATGACAAAATTACATTACACTAACCTTTGTTGAAGCAATATTTTAAGGTAGATATACACAGATGATTATATCCTACATATCATATTTAAAAAAAGTATAAAAAGGCACATTAGAAACGATGCATTTTGATTTATGTGACTATTGAACGCCAATGAGATATGCATGATTGATTTTCAAACTAAAATTATCTCTTTTTTTGTAATTGGTTACATCAGTTTTACAGACTCTCTGTTGAATGGGATCCCACCATGGTAGAGTCATACATCAACATTGGGACTATCTACCACTTACAGGTATAGATGCTTTTACCACAAGACCCAAATGTTTAAATTCATACATTTTCTATATCTATGTGCATACAGCTGTTGTATCAAAATAAAGGGATATGCACAATGTTACATAGTATTTTGTTATTCGTTCATAACACTGACAAAAGAGAAGAAATTGATAGCAAAAGAAAAACCTAAACGACAAGCAAGCATATCTACATTTAATTCCTTGACACAAAATTTGAAGGTAAAAGAATTATCATGATAATAAGTTTTTTTTTATTACTTTCATTCTTTCAAATGAAACTAATTCTACTGTTAATTTATCTTTTACATACTTACTCATATATCACATTATCTTTGAGTACTACTGATTTCATTGTGGAGTCAAAAAGATCTGGATCTCAAAAAAATAAAACAGAAATAAAAAAAAAAGAAAATTGAAAACTGAATCAAGATATATGGGTTAAACATATCTTTTCCCCTATTTTTCTTCACTGGAGCATGGGACATGTGATGCATCCCTGCAACCAAACATAACCAATCACAGAGCTAGAATAGAATCATTTCAAGGCAAAAGCAAACAGATGGCATTTATGAAGAAAACATATTTTTTTGCCTCTGTGTTAGTTTCTTATTAAATTTCAATGAAAAATGTTGCCATTCAAGGATTGATTATAGATGTAAAATAAATGATAATGACAAAATGTAAATATTAATCATGTTATTACTCTAATTAAATTTATCTAAATTTGAGCTGCAACTGCATTTTCAAATTCTTCTGATTTAGATCGTTGAAAATTTTCAAGAATTAAACAAAAATATTGATTTTGACTAAAAGAGATTGATTTCATACGACCAAGTCCATGTGTTTACTTAAAGTAAGGCTGACATATTATTGTATGATTATTTTCTGCCCATTTCAATTTCAGGAAAGGTACTCCCTTGCAAAAGAGTTCTATTCCAAAGCTCTGTCCATCAACCCCGTGCATGAGATAGCCAAACGCAACTTGGAGAAACTGAACAGCTTGAGCAGAAATGAGAGATAGCACTTATATCTACATTAACACAATTGATGTTGTCATTCACTTTCATATTAACGAGTATAAAACAGGAAGGCCTGAGTGGAAGCTTAGAGATATGTAGCGCTGATTTTCAGGAATCATGATTGTATATCGCGCTTTTACGCTTTTACATCCCCAGCCAACAGCTTAAACAAAGGACAAGGGCCTGTTAGGCATGTTGGAATTCATTTATAGAAAAATGACACTGCTGTATGGGGTGCCAGGTACCCATTTTTCAGCTGAGTCATCGGAGATTTTCCAATCCCGGAAAAAAATCCACCCTTAAGAGTAAGAGGGGTTGACCCAGGACCTTCAGCGCAAAAGTTTTAGTGCTCTACTGACTGAGCTTATTATGAGCATTAGAGAAGGCTGTGATTATGATTTGGTAATTATATTTGATATAAACATTTAGATGTACATATATAACAGACGATTTCATGCTGTATGAATATGCATTACCACGCATATTTATTCCTTGCACATGACAAACATAATACATTACTACATAATACACAAGACGAAAACAAGTTGCCTTTTTTAAGGTGTTACACAATTTTTGGACAGAGACAATGTTTACACAAAGCCAGAAAAATTTCCAAAAGAACCATGTCTGTCACTGCCATGTGATTTCAAAATTTTAAACACAGAGCTCAATGACAGTGACAAGACTGAAGCGGCAGATGATTTAAACATTACAATATCAATGAAAACATATCTGATATGGCTCTACTTTCA
The DNA here is from genome assembly GCA_031471865.1 of Melibe leonina. NCBI lineage: Eukaryota > Metazoa > Mollusca > Gastropoda > Nudibranchia > Dendronotidae > Melibe > Melibe leonina. Next base: position 11,112 of record JAUEKZ010183011.1, on the reverse strand, counting down.
TAGCTTTGTTACCAGTGCCTAATGTATAAATAAATAACTGATACTATCCTATACCCTAGGATATTATCATGCCAGTACTTATGTGGCTGGCGAGGCGGTGGAGGCCTTGGTAGCTCCAAAGCTCAAATCCCCCTAAAGTGATTATTTTTTCTCTCAAATTATTTGTCTGTTCCATACGTAGACTAGGCCTAATTTTATCTTGCAGTGGGCAAACTGGCTTTGAGGATGAGGCATTGCACTAATAATTAATAACCAATGCATATTCACATTGTTGGCATTTTGATTGTGATATCCTTGGGCAAGAGATTTACCATAAATTACTTACTGGGACAGCATGGATAATTCCTGTTGGTCTCGAGTTAAGGCTCACTGACCAATCTAGTCCGTTCTTAGGATGAAAGGGCCAACTTGCATTTTTTATTATTTATGTTGGATGACCCAGGTGACACTTCTCTGTTTTTTTTATGAACATAACGCACATTACCACCAAGACTCAAGATTGGTAATTGTACTAGTACTAGAAAAGTAATCTACAAAAGGTAAGGGTCCCACTAATTGTTGCTCTACCTTGCACTTGCATAGTATAGTAATAATGCTTTATCATCTGCGAAGAAAGAAAGGTATAAAATTTTTAAGTATGTTCTGTAATCTATTTGTTCAGGGAAGAAGTAAGAAAGCATGGAGAGAACAAAAGAATGTTTTACACCTACAGAGAAAATGAGATTGTAGATACTGGAAGGAAAGAGTGTATTGTATATCTATGTAGAAACTGTAAATAGTATTATTAAGAATGTGTGTGTGTGTGTGTGTGTGTGTGGTGGGGGGGGGGGGAGGTTGGAATTGGAAGAGAGAGATAGAGAGAGAGAGATAAAGAAGGAACAAGAAGAGAAACACACGATTGATTTCATAACACGCAGTGGACTACTTCAGACATTGCGGGAGGTGCCCGTAGACGGTTGAGCACCTGGTTGAGGAGTGTCCGGTGACGAAGCTTGACTGCAGCTTCCGATCGGTCTTTAGTTGCCATAGCACGTTCCGTGATTGGGTGAAGGGTTGGAGTGGGGAGGCATAAACACCCCTAAACGAACCTGCTGGACTACATGCGTAAGTTGATATCCAGGGGCGCACAACAAAACTAAATTTGAATCATGCAAAAAACAAAAAAACAACAACCCCCCCCCCCCCATAAAACCTCAAAGCAAAAAAGAAAAAAAGAAAAAGGAACCAGCTTATGTAGAGTGCAGAGTGTATTGTATTGAATGTGCATGTCATAGGAAGAAGGGGGAAGAACCATGAAAATAGAATGACTCGATTTAAGATGGGCTTAAGGAACTTCGAATTAACCAAAGTCCACTGTATAACATACATTAATTTGTTTCTTCTGTAGGTCAGGCTCCTTGTCTAGCTGATATTATCATCAAGTAGGTAAAGTAAAACCATAAAGTAAATTGCATTTCTATAGCGCTTTATGTCAAAACCCCGAAGCCCCCAAAGACATATTTCTCCTGGCCAACAGCAGTGAACATTGAAACACTTCACTTAAGACAAGACAAGCGCTTGTTATGTGTAATTATTTGTGAGACGGGTATCCATTTTACAGCTGGGTCAGCAGTTGGATTTTCAAGTTTCTGAAAAAATTCTGCCCCTTAAGAGGATCGAACCCAGGACCTTTAAGCGCAACAAATTGATGCTCTACCAACTGAGCTGGTGCCAGTATAGTCTGTATTTGTCCTTATTGTAATTCCTCGTTTTCATGAATTAATATTATTCTTTTATGTATTCCTCTTACAAATTTCTCTTTCCGTAACTGCAAGGATGAGCAGGACCAGTTACACTGCAATATGCTAGTCAAAACGATGTGTGTAACTTGAACTCAGTGAAAAATAAATAAATAATAATGGAGGGGGTGACTTTTAAAAATAAAACTTTTATCTTCTTTTTTCTGATGAGGAGATGGAAATTTGCCATTTCTGTGAGCCAAATTATCAACTTCAGTAAAAAGGATGTTCTACTTCATTAAAAAAAAAGTTATTTCTAATCAAACTGCTACTACAAGCCTTTTCTTATACTTATACTAGATAAATCAGATTTCAGTGGACTGACATATACCATATACCTGAATTATGTTTGCATGTCAGTAGACTAAAATTTGACTTATCTGGTTATATCAAATTTTGAAAATTTTGAATATTTCAGTTTGTTTAGAATCAGACCCCCCTGTGAAAAGGTTAAAGTTAAATACTGCCTGAATATGAAATTCTTTACTCTGAATATTGGTATTGTACTAAAAGTTGCTTGCAAATTCTCAGTCATTTACCTATACAATCACTCTTTTCAGTTTCTAGTTCTCCGTAATAAAGCTTACACAATAATTTTACACAGATTTTATATAAGTCCTGAATGATAATATTGGACGAAAACTGAAAAAAAGATAGATTGTTATTGCTTTTGCTATTACTATTATTATCTTTTTCATGATCATTTTCATCCCTGATAACAATTTGTTTACATTTCTAAAGAAAAAAAAAATGATTGCCATGGTTACCAATAAACTAATAAAACAAAATGAAAGCTTTTCCCCCCATTTTTTGTTTGCTTAGCTTTCCATCGTTTACACAACAAAACACGGGCCAAGTACACTATTTTGCACACTGCTAAAACTAAAACTGGTTAAGTGTGAACCTTTCACCTCCTTCCTCCTTCATGCTCATTATGACAGAATGCTTTCCTTCACTACATGAACAATAGTAATGGTGACCCCGCTAACTTGCCCAGGTACTGGCATATCCCAAGAAATAGTCTTATGGAACATGAGATGCAGCAGCCCAAACATAAGGAGTGAGAGTGACAGATCAGATCTTTGAATAATCTAATTGAAATGAAATGTAAGATTGAGTATCGTTCTCCACATGTTTATTATTTTACTCGTTCATCTGAATCCTGGTTGAGAAAAACCCAATTGTCTTTTCCAACTATCTTGGAAGCCTCAGCTTTGTTTCAGGATTCCGTTATCCAAATTTATATGATAAATAAAAGGTATAAAGGTAGAAAAATATACATGTCGTATTGTATACGAGTATTGGTAATGCCGTTGTTGTATCATCAATATTACATAAGTAGATTCTATAATAAATGTAGAAATGGAAAACAGACTTTCACAAACTTTATTAAAAATTAAAAAGGTTTGTATCAATATATTCAATTATCAATTTTTCACATTGATCTTTCTCAATCATTAACATAATGTTATTTCTGAGTAAACATGAGTTTTTATCAAAATGATAGTGATGCAAAGTTCTTGCAACTTGATTTACCCCATTTACAATAGGCTCAATCAAAGTATTTATTGTTACTGTATTTTCAAATCAGAGGATGGCCTCTTTACAAATATTGCTAGATCTATAACTAAAAGTTTCTAAATAAAAGCTTATAAACTCATACAACAAAATGAAAATGATAACAAGAATAGTATAGTACATAAATTTGAATTTGATAATAAATAATCTGAGAATGGAGAAATATAATCAGTATTATATTTATCACGTTGATTTCTTTCATTTCTTTGCTCTCAAACCCACATCCTACTGTGAGCATGGCAAAAATGAATTTCTTTTGAATGAAGAAAGTCTTAACAATAAAGCGATTTCTTTCAAAAGAGCACCTTAGTTAAACATTATGGTATTTGTTTGTTTGTTTGTTGAGAGTTTTAGGGCACTTGCAACTGCTTTGGTCATATAAGCGCCCAGGGGTGAGTAAGATGATAGGCTAGTTAAAAGAACAGCCAGACTTTGACCCTGCCAGGGACGTTTCACAGAGAGATGATTTATAGGAAAAAAATATCATCTCCAACAATCACAAAGCAGGACACATAAACAGATAATGGCTACCACCCAAATCAGGCATCACTGGGGTCCGGGGAGACTCAGAATATTCTACCGCCCTTTGTGTACAAAAGTACTCAGTCCCTCTAGATAGAAATTGACCCTGTAGTTAGGTACCATAGTGCAAAAACATGGGGGCTGACCGTAAGTCTGTATGGACGATAGGCAGAACCAAGACTGAGCTAACAGATACAAAACAGCTGTGTGTGTATACTTGCTTGGAAGCACTGGAGAGAGTGCTGGAAAAAGTAAGTTGACAGGTGAAGCCAAAAGAGAAGAAACAGAGAAAGCAACCACCAGAGGCGCTCGCAAAAATGTCTTTTATCAAAGATCAGCAACAAACACATTGTAAGTGTGAGTTGCTTGAGATCTTTATTAAATCTTTATGTAGCTCCTATTGCTTACATGACTGCCAATAATGACAGCATGGGTGCGCAGGAGCGAATTATGGTATTTCTTTGTTAGCAAATTTATATAGACCTTTATTATGTGCATCAGTTTTATCTGCATATACCTTATAAATTAATGTTCATTACCGTGAATTTACTAGTGCTAGTATACTGCATAACTAGCTGCTGGTAAAACATATGGGCAAATAATAAATCTTTTTACTTTTTTTGTTCTTGGACATTTAAAAAAAAAAGGATTTAAACCCACATCTAAAAGTAATGTTAAGTATCTATAAACAAGGTATCCAATTTTAGAACTTCAGAGAATTTGAGAAAAAAAAAGATCAATCACAAAAATGACACCGAGCAAAAAAGTAAACACAAAATCATGAACTCTCTATCTATCTAAAATAAGATTTTAAATGCTGGTTCGCTGCATTGCATATTCGGCCATTCTAGCATCTCTCTCAGACTCCCATTGCTGAAGAGCTGCGGAGGGGAGTAATTGCTCCATAATTTTCTTCATCAGTTTATCACAGTCGCAAAACACTCTTGACCCAAGTAGTCCATCTGGACCCTCAACAAGACAGTCATCATCATACGGAGTGGTTTGTCTGAAAAAAAAGAAGAAAAATTATAGGTAACGAATTGATGTAACATTTTTTCACTAGTACGCAGTCCTAAGCAGAGATGGGTTTTTTTCTTCTTAAACTTTTGTGACAGGTGGCATTGAGAACCATGATGCTTGCATTAAATTATAAGGATAGATTGTTTGCACCTGCAGGTGTTCTCAATGGAAAAGGCACTTTATAAAAAAAATTTATTATCATTTTCAATGTTATGTCAAATTGTGGATATATTCATCCTTTGCCTTCTTAACTTGCGACTCACAGTTGTTTACAGTTTTACAGTTTAATTCTTTCATAGGCAGTGAAGCCAAAAAACGGTGTTTACATCAAAACAACTAAACAATATACATATTATAATATTATTTGCTGACAAGTCAATGTCGGAGAATGATATTCACTGTAATAGGTCATGAACATGAATATAAAAGCGTTATATATAATATATATAAATTGAATATATATATCTTTTATTCGTTGTGTAAACGATTTAATAAATACTGTGGTATTTACTAGAATCTCTGCTCCTGCATAATTTACTCTTGCTCGAGACTCTTTGCTCCAACGCCAAATAAATCTATATTGGGGTAATATCAAGATGGACTGCTCAGCCTCTGGTATTTTCACTATATGTATTTGTTTGCGGTGTCTCATCTGAGGAAGGCTTTATGCCCAAACATTGACGTCAATTTGTCTTTGTCTCTCTCCTCATGCCGGGCCCCAATAACCTTTCTCTTCCAAATTTATATAAACATCAAGGGGATAGATCTCTTCACAAATTTTGGTACTGCCACAGTCATAAGCTGAGGGCTCACTATACTGCAATATCTCACCCAGTCACCGAATAATAACACATACTCAATCAGTCTTAACCCTGTACCTATAATGACAAGTGCCCTGGAGGACTGGGTAGCTTAAATGCTATTCATAACATCTTCCCTTATCTTATATTATCATGCGGTTGGGGTTTGAATCATGACCTTTTTGATACGAGTCAGGTTCTTTACCTACTGATTTCAGGCACAAGAAGTCTGAGACTCTTCCAAGTGAGTGCCTACACGACCAGATACAGATAGATAATAGAGATGCCAACTGCACAAAAAAAACCCCCAAAACAACCCACATTTTTTATAGGACAGACAGGCACCTGTTTGACATGTCTAGACAATACAGTATAGTAACAAACCGTAAATAAAAGTAGTTGCTTTATATTAATAGCTTATAAGGGAGCTAAATGGAATTATAAAACAAAAAACAGCCAAGTTTCCATGAAAATTGGTATTCCTTAGACAAACACTACTCCACCTGTTGCAGATGATGAGTCTGTTGGGCTCTTTCCCGAGAGTGACAAGGTCATTGGCTGGGGAGACTCTCAGTGACGAACCGAGGACAAGGACTGCGTCAGACTGTTTGGCATGGTGTTCTGCTGATTCCAGGACGCTGGATTCTAAGTAGTCTCCAAAGTTGATGATGGTGTTCATCAAGTAGCCATTACAGCCCTACAAAGAGATAAAACTCTATCAACAATATGATTGTGATGATGATAATGATGGTGATGATAGATATTATCAGGAAATGAGTCAGATTTGGATTAATATTAATATGCAGCACAAATACCAGACAAAGCTATATAAAGTAGAAAAATGGAAAAGTGGAAAAGTGCTCCATGGCTTATATGTCTATTGCTGGGTTTCGTAGAGGATTGATCTTTCTTACTCATATTTCTCCTGAAATCGAGATCCTTAATGTTTTCACTTTAGTCTTAACTTTAACACTTCCAGATAAACCTACCGTTTCTCTACATCTCCTTCCAGTGCGATGAGGTATCTTGCATCGGGGACATTTCTTCTGCACAGAAAGATTTGCACCTTTTCTGTAATAATGTTTAAGCATGTACAATTTGTTGCAATCCTCACATCGCTCTGTGAAAGAATTGCCGTGAAGTTCAGCAATTTTTTCTTTTGGAATGCCGGACAGACAATGGAGACCATCTACGTTTTTTAACAAGCCCATATCCATCAGTTTGTTCAAGGCTTCATGAGTGTACGTTGGTCGAAGACTTTCCATGATCGTCATTCTATTTGGAGGAGCAGATTCCTTCACACCTGGGTTGAAGATAGAAAATACTAGGTTTAAAAAAAACATATTGAAATATTATCAAAATTTGAAATCAAAATCATTGGCAAGGAAACAAAGGGCTCTAGTCTCATTTTTATTACATCCAGTCAAACTCACAGTTTTCTTTTAAAATGTAGAATTTAATTCTTTTAAGAAAGGATATAAACCTCATTTAACTAATGTTTTCATTGTGTTCAATTTCAAACCATGAAAAAGTAGTGAAATGTAACATGTAACTATCCATAGTTATCCTTTACTTGAACATCAAGTATGACAACAATAATATCAGCACTTCCTACATTCAATAAAAAAAAGCAAAGACCTAAAACTAAATTATATATATTTGATATAATAAAAAATAGAGGTAGTCTTATCTAAGTCTTTAAACACTAAACAGATGGGTAAATATGTACCTATATTACATACCAAAATTTTTTTGTCTATCTCGTTTGGTCCATTTTCCATCCTTGCCTCTAAAATCTCCGATTCCAGCAGCAGTTGAGATGCCAGCTCCTAAAAAAAGCAAATTTCCATATGATAAAAGACAAAGTATGAATGCTAATGCTTCTTAAATGTTGTTGATCACCACATAATGCAGCACAAAAGAAAGACATGATCAGAGGAATAATGTATCAAAATAAGTGACAAATATCACAAAATTTAAAAGTCTTCTTACCAAAGAAATAAATGAGGAGAGAAGGAGAGGAAAAGAGAGACAGAGAGGAAAAGAGAGGAGAGGAATAGAGAGAAGGAGAGGAAAAAAGAGAAGTAGAAAAAACAAAGCAAAAGCTGTTTCTTTAACCCCCTTTTAACTATGAGAAAATAAAAGACGTTTTATTCATTGACAATAAAATTTCAGTTTTAACTTTTAGCATCACTGGTTCGGATAATTTCTTTCTTTGCTCTTCAGCAGCACTACCTAACGCCATCGGTATCTGTCAGAAAAGCAATAAAAAATAGTCTGAAAAAGTTAAAAAGAATCCCGAAAATAAAACAAAACAAAGAACAGCTTTACCTGTAAATGCTATACAGTAGCCACAATTTTTGAAAATGGAAGCAATGTGGGCAGCTTGGGCAGTGACAGCTGAATCTGCGTCATGAAACTCTGCAGTTTTTTTAGCCTCCAAGACCATACTCCTCTCTCCATCTGTCAGCAGAAGCCTTGAGGCATTGTCCATTTTGGTAGCTTGAACCAAGGCCTGCCAGCATTGGCTGTGAAAGGTTGCCGACCCATCCTCTCCCCAATTGACCACCAGTGTGTCCACTTTCTTCGATTTGGGCTTTTAAAGATATGAATAGATATAGAGAATTTTTCTTGATAAAGGTTGAAATTTCAAAAAATATTTAATAAAATCGTCTAGCTGCATATGAATGATAAAATACACATAGAATTGAAATTGCGCAAATTTGAACTCTCAGCAACGATGAATGAATTTCAAGTAGATTTTTATTTAGAATATGCTACAAATTGCAATTAGAAAAGTATTTTAATACATGTTTCTATTTACAAAACAGTCTTAACTTTTCTCAAATTTTTTTCTTTACCTCAGCTGTGGATAAAATAGAAAAAAGGGAAACAGAAAAGATAAATAAATAAAAAATAAGAATGCTGATTAATGTGCATTCCTTTGTTGACACTCAAGGTGTTTTAACAGCTATCAAAAAAGAACAATTACTACCTACTGCTACACACAAATATAAAATGATTAAAAATGATAACATATGTTAGTCAGTTGATAATAAAACAGCCAAAATAATAACAAAATATAGAACAAAAATGAGTATATATATAATAAGATGAAAACTCACCTGTACAGTTTTCACTTCAACTCGCCTACAATCATCTGCAATGTTTCCTTTCTGGTTTACTATGCACTCTTTGAGGCAACAGATGTATAAATTTGTCTTTCCGGCTTCTGCCATATTTATTATCCCTGGAGAAAAGTATGATCACATAACTTTAAGAAAGACCCAATAAGGTACTGAATTAAATCAAAAAGGAAAAAAAAACGCTTTAGAGATTAAGAGAGGACTGTAATCGACCAAGTTGAATACTCAGCCCGGCCAAGTCAGTCAGTTAATTGGAAGAAGAAGACAAAAAATATATATATATATGAGAACTCGTAAAGAAAAAAAAAGAATTATATGTAAAAATGAAAATGCGTAAAACATTTTCTTATCCCCAAAATTTTTATGATACGCAGCTGAAAATGCACTTGATTTGTCAAATAAAAAAAATGTCAAAAAAAATTATGGAACCTAAAGTTCCCGAAAAGCTCAGAGTGTAAATGATAAAGATACCGTTTCGTCAAGTCAACACTGCTAAAACCTAAGCGGGTGTGTGATCTGTCTTTGGCCAACTATCTAGGCTAGATAAATAATTGATTTTCCATCGTCATAAACCCCCTGATTCTTTAAGATAATTTTTTAGGTGTCTTTATTATTTTCTCACCGTGATATAATTAGCCCTTCTAATTGTCAACTAAGATCCAAACAAGCAGAGAGGCAGGGAAGTAAATAGACTATATCTACTTTCCTTTCTTGTGTTTACTAAGGACCACTTCTTCCAATTAGTGCTAAAAATTGAGTGTTTTGCTGCAATGTTCAGTGACTTTCTCGTTTCTAATTTTCACCCGTAAAACTGTCTGTTTAGGAAAGACTAATATCTAGGGAGCTGTAGGTGTTTTATGCGAATCCTCTTCAAATATATTTTTATACATCAGATTAAATATATTTTTACACATCAGATTCTAGCTAGCTAGATTTTATTTGAACAAAAAAAAAAAAAGAATAAAAAATAAAAAAAAAAATGTACCTACAGACATAAAATACGACAATCTCGAGACGAGGCAGCTTCAGGATCTGCCTTAAAATCTTCAACAATGTTAGAACGAGAGATATTAACAGTTCTCAAAAATAACATTACTTCGTAATTAGAAACACTGTCATTTCCCGATTAATATCTATACTATTTATAACATTCTTGGTCACCTCTCATTCATAAACATGGTTTGTTTTGGTTTCTTAGAGTACCTTTTGATACTCTTTTGAAAAAGAGTACTACTTTGAGTAGAACAATGTTTTCGCAGTTTTAAAGCAATTTCAAGAAAATTATGTGATCAAAGAAGTTCACGAAGTATGTGACCCGATGTGACCCCAGTACCGGGTCACATAGTTTGAAAACAACTATCTATCTATCTATCTATCTATCTATCTATCTATCTATTTATTTATTTATCTATCTATCTATTTATTTATTTATCTATCTATCTATTTATTTATATATATAATATATGTACTGAGAGAGAGAGAGAGAGGGAGAGAGGGAGATAGAGAGAGAGAGGGGGATAGAGAGAGAGGGAGAGAGAGGGAGATAGAGAGAGAGAGGGGGATAGAGAGAGAGGGAGATAGAGAGAGAGAGGGAGAGAGAGGGAGATAGAGAGAGAGATAAAGAGAGAGAGAGGGAGAGAGAGGGAGAGAGAGGGAGATAGAGAGAGAGAGAGAGAGGGGGAGATAGAAAGAGAGGGGGAGATATATAGATAGATAGATAGATAGATAGAGAGAGAGAGAGAGAGAGAGAGAGAGTTATCGATATACGCCTAGTCTCTCCTAGTCTGTCGCCAAGAAAAAAAAACTCGATTATTGTCAGGACTTGAATAAAATCTATATAAGATTCACCATTTACAGGATATGATAAAGACGAATAAATTTGACCTCAAATGGTGCAAAATTACATACATACTCTCATCCTTCCGTTCTTTCATTATCTCTCCCCCTCTCTCTGTCTATCACCATCTCTCTCTTTCTACATCTCTCTCTCTCTTTCTCTTTCTGTCTTTCTCTCTCTCTCTCTCTCCCCTCCCCCCCCTCTCTCTCTCTCACACACATACATTATCTATATCTCTCTTTCTCTCTTAGTGGAAGATATACAAAGAGGAGTGGAGAAAAAGACAGAAAAAAGCACATTCACGCACACACACACAAACACACACACACACACACACAAAGAGAGAGAGAGAAAGAGAGAGAGAGAGAGAAAGAGAAAGAGAAAGAGAAAGAGAGAGAGAGAGAGAGAGAGAGAGAGAGAGAGAGAGAGAG
>JAUEKZ010182989.1:3009-13352 GCA_031471865.1 Melibe leonina | reverse complement strand
TCTAGCTATAAAACTGAATTGAAATTTATTTGAAATCGATTTTTGAGGGGGGTCGGGAAAAACAGACTGAGACAGTCCAATAGATGCGCAATCAAAGTTTCTTTCGTTCGATTGTGCGTAACATTTGGTCATAGGGCAGATCCCTTACCTTTTGTTTGGGAGGTTTCTTTCTTCCCCAGGAAAACATTATTGCAGAATACCCCGTGGCTTTCTTCACTAGCTTTCTTTGTCGGCCTATCTAAGTGAAAGTGCCTTTCTTTCGAAAGTGCGTAGTGCGTAGCTGAGAAAAGCCCTTTGCTGTGTTCGAGTAGATACTTCGACTTCGAGTTTCTATCTGTCCCGGCACTTTCTGTGTTATCAAGGGAAGTTACTCGCGAAATCATAATAGTTAAGAATGGCAATAGAGAGTGATTTCCAATGCTTATCATATTGTATTATAATCTTTAGGTCTAGAAAATCGGGAAAATTGCAAAAAAACGCGGCAATTGGCAAAATTGCAAAACATCGCGGCCGCAAGCACCGCGATTTTCCGCGGGGACGAATAAAAGCTTGCTAGGGAGCACTGGAAAAGGTAAGATGACATGTAAAGCCAAAAGAGAAGATACAGAAGAGGCTACAGAGAGATACAGAGAGTGCTGGAAAGGTAAGTTGACAGGTGAAGCCAAAAGAGAAGAAACATTGAAGGCGACCACCAGAGGCGCTCGCAAAAAATGCTTTTATCAAAGATCAGCAACAAGTACATCGTAAGTGTAAGTTGCTTGAAATCTTGATAAAATCTTTATGTAGATAATATTGCTTACATGACCGCCAATAAAGACAACATGGGTTCGCAGAAGCGATTTTTTTAAACACCCAGACTTGGATCTTGTTTGCTATGATAAAAGAATACATCTTTTAAAGGTGGACAATGGCAGAGAGATGATTTAAATGAATATTAAATCATTTCTAACATAGGGGAAAAAAATACAAGTACATGATGGCACCCACCCACGTCATGCATTACGGTCTAGGAAGACCCATGATCTACCGCCCTTTGTGTTCATAAGTACCCAGTACATCTGGATAGCAAGTAACCATGTAGTTGGTTGCCACAATGAAAACATGGGGAATGACCACAGGACTTTAAGCAAAACTGGCAGGACTGAGGCTGAGCTAGCACTAGCAGTGACAGGATAGAAGTAGAAAAAAAGACAGAAGTATTTATGCTTGTTAAGGAGAGCAAAATATAGAAAGGCAGAGGGAGGGAAAGAGAGAGAGAGTGCTGCAAAAATAAGTGATAAGATAGGTGAAGCCTAAAGAAGGGAAGAAACAAATATAGCGCTCTCCATAGACACCCACCGACCACCCACATCCCGGTATATGGTAGTGTAGTAGAATAAATAAATAGTAGTAGTAATAGTTGTTCTCGTAGTCGTGATAGTAGTAGTAGTAGTTGTTGTAGTAGTGGTGGTGGCAGTGGTAGCAGTAGTGGTAATAGTAATAATAACAGTAGTTGTAGTGCTGTAGTAGTAGTACCTAGTAGCAGCAGTAGGAGTAGTAGAAGCAGCAGTAGTAGTTGTAGTAGTTATAGCAGTTTTAGCAGCAGCAGCAATAGTAGTAGTAGTAGTAGTAGTAGTAATAATAATAGAAGTGAGTAGGAGGAAGAGAAGAAGAAGCATTGGAAGGTTGTCAATAAAATTTTTTGTGAGGAATAGATTGACTACTACTACTACTACCCAATCAAGGAAAGAAGAAAGTGTGAGTCCCTGGCCACATTGCTAAGAGTAAGAGGATAACAACATAAGAAGAGGGAAGCACAAAGGAGACAAATAAAATACTGAACGTGTGACAAATCTCATGATGACTGTGTTTATCATTTCCTGCTTTATTTCCTCTTCCGTTTGGCTGACTAACTCGGCAAGGTTGCAAAGCTAGCTATAGGCCAGTATGCATAATAGTAATAGGCAGACTATTAGTACTCTCGCCAGTGACACCAATGTTACTGTGAGAGATTGCCAATATTGCTCTCACAATCATGAAGAAAAGAAAGACAAAAACAGCTGATGGCTACAGTCCACAAAATCCATTTTGGCCAAGGGAGACCCAGGATACTCTACCACCCTTTGCGTACAAAATTACTCAATCCTTCAAGATGCAAGTGACCTTATTGTTAGCAGTTAGGCACCATGTGGGATTACCATGAATCTGTTGTTGTTAGGACAACAAGCAGGACAAAGAATGAGCTAACATACACAAAACAGCCATCATCATGAAAATTTTTACGAAGTGTAATGGAAACAACTAAAAAAGAAGGGATTTCAGTCTGTACAGCAAGTTTATTGAATTACATAAAACTTAGTGAATGAACTTTTAACAGTTTATAGTCATTCAGTGAGTCAGTCAAAGAAACAAATGTTCTTTTAATTTTTTAGAGAAACTTTGCCATCGGGTCATCAGCATGTCTTTGCCTGAGACGGAATGCCTCAATCTCAGCATCAGTCGGCACAGTCACATTGACCATACTGTTGTATGGCCTCTTTCGTTCATCCATTTCAAGCAATTTCTCCATCTTTTTATCTTGTGCTTCCTGCTCCTTCATTGCCTGAGAGAGAGAGAGAGAGAGATTAGATATGAAAAGAACAGAAGCAGCTAAGTTTTCAGCAGTTTTGAAATATGATCAAAATAACTTTTTTCTTTTAAATTGATCCTTTGCCTAGGCGTCCTAACAATGGACATAGATTATTCATCAGGCTTAAGCTTGATGCTAACAGGAATCACCCATGTTGTCCCAATAAGCAATTTGTGGTAAAATAGGAAATGCCAAAGCAGGGCTCAAACCCAAAGCATTGGGTTGCCCATACAATGCCTTACTACAAGGCCACAACACCCAATAATAAGAAATCAAACACAAAATCCTGGCATTTTGTTTGTTCTCAGTTTAAAAAAAAACAATTACTAACAAATTTTTGGGGATAAGGCAACTGAAAATAGGTTTTAAAATTATGAAATCCACAGTTCTGTCATTAATTTTTTTTTACCAACCAAAGACCTCCATTCAACTCAAAACATACTTGTTTCTATTGCAGGTTTGTTTATCTATTTATCGAGGTGCAGATTTGATGGAGCATTGCAGGTATTTAGACAGAGAGGGAATGAAAAGGAAGAGAAAGAAATACATTTAAAGGGGATGAGATTCAGAGTGGAAGTAAGCATCTTAGTAAGCGTGTAAGAAAACTGAGAAAAAAGAGAACTTATCAAAAACATGTTAATACCTTCTTAATTTCTCTCTGCCTTTTCTCCTCTTCATCTTCTTCGTCTTCAGATGATGAGGATGTGTCAGAGGAATCTGATGAGGATGAGGAGGAACTTGAGCCATGCTTCTTCTTCTTCTTCTTCCTTCGTTTCTTCTGTTTCCTCTTTTTCCTTTTCTTAGCTTTTTCTTGGTCTCTTAGCTGCTTCTGATGTTTCTGAAATGATAGAACAATATTCAAAATATTAAAAAAGCATGCCTGTAAAATAAATGTAACTGTATCAAAACAAGACTGTAACAAGGTATGGGAAGGTGATTTTGAAAAGGCAAAGAAAAAAGTTTTGAGTGTACACTTTAGATAATAATAGTATTAATAATAATAAATATCATTCATATAGAGCCCTATCCCATGGTTAATAGGCTCTATGCGCTTTACAGTACAAGAAATAAATAGAATTAAAATATCAATAAATGATCAAAAAAATTTAAAAAGCTATTTCAACTCCTATACAACTACTGAAATAAGCTACACATATGCACAATGACTACAACACAATATTGGCATGTGTACCAGCACAAATTACTGATCAAACCAGAAAAATATGAAAAGAAGAACAGTGTTATTCATTATTGAGCAACAAAGAATTTTAATATAACTCAGAGACGATTCAATTTAGACATATGCAGTATTTTTGCAACTTAGAAAGAATTATCTTAGTTTTTTGTGGCAAAAATGTGTTTTAAACTATATTATACATTTTGTACTGCCAAACCTCCAACCTTCATTATGAAACATTACATACAGATTAAATAGACAAACCAGAATCCTAGGCAGGACAATGAGGTATTGTAATACAAGCAAAATCATTTACCTCAAGCAAACTCTCTTCAGTTTTCTGTGGTGCTTCTTCAGTTTCAGTTGTGGTGATGGGAGCAAGCAACAAGTTGCTTTCCTAAAAGAAGATAGTAGAAAATCTTATGAAGAAAAAGTGAAAGCAGGTAAGACAAGTCCATTCTGTCATCTATAGATCTGCCAAATTTATCATTATTTTCAATATCATAGCAATAATTTGGCTTATTACTTAAAGCATTGAGTGACTATGCAGACAAAATATAAATTATCAAGGAATTAAATACAATCTGATTTAAATTGTGAACATTGTAAGATGAAAAAGAAAAAAAATACTTTAGCAAAATGTCTTGCCATTGTAAACTACAACATTTGTAGATTTTTCCCACAAAACTTCTATGAAGGATAAAACACCCAAAAGTTGTTATCACAATGATAAAAGGATTCTTAGCATGTGAACCAAGAAACCCCAAAAGTTTTCACACTGAATGTAGGACAGAAGATATTCAACCTTATCCATACATTTTTACACAATCAAATACAGAGCTCAATCTATAATAATATCTCATTCATTTTGTTTTGCCATAACCCATTGATATCATTATCAAAAATAACATTAAAACTCATTTATCTATTGGAAAGTATGTAATACAAGCAAAAATTGTCCCTGTCACATTTAATCAGGCTCATTGTGAAAACTGGAGAAAAACTGGAAGTGCAGTAGCAGAACTGATAGTGACACAGCAAAGAACCCAGTGGTGTCGGGTTTAATGGGTACCAAACCACAATTTATGTTAGGAAAAGTAATCTACAATAAAATTGTATCCAGAGAATGACAACCATTGTCATTTATCCATTTGATGTTACAGCTCCGGCTCTATGGGCCAGTAGACTCAAAAGAACTTTTACAGTGAAAATTGCAATAAGATTCATACCAATTCCGCTTCCTTGCCAGCGTCGCCAGTGCAATAAGATTCCTTTAGGAAAGAGTGGCAGCAAGCAAAGCCCCACTTGCCATCCTTCCAGTACGAACCCCACACAGCCTGAAGGAGAAAAAAAGGTATTAGTCATTTTAAAGCCACTCTTCAGCAACAATGTTTTTTGTTTGTGTCTTATTATCAGCTGTAATGTGCTAATAACAGCTTATTATGTCCTTTAAGCATCGAAAACACTTTTCTGAACAGAAAAAACAAAGTTACTAACAGTCATCAATCAGTCAATCATACAGCTAAACATTTAATCTGGAAAAAGCTAAGACTTTTATCCCTAAAAAATGAGAAATCTAAACCAATTTATTCAATGATGAGTAAAACAATCATTTTACCAATGTTTATCACTAATTTTCCTTTCCAAACAGTTTAACATTCTCACAGTGTGGTTATTGATATACACATCCTCCTCATAGCGCGACCTGATAGCAGCCTTTTCCTGTCCTTTAATCACTGCCCCATGGCGGGAGTATTCCACATAATCCTCCTGAAAACATTTAGAATTGCAGATAATTAATTGCATGAATACTTTAAAGCTAAACGAAGGTTGTAAAGACTTACATGCAGTCTCATCAAGTGCTTTTCTCATATTGCAAATTGAATCCTGTTGATTGCAACTCAGACCAAACCCCTGTCAAAGAATCTGATAAATAAATTGCACACAATTCACAAATGTCTTAAAGATCTATCACTTCGTCAGAATGTTTTCAAAAATCCAAACTGATTGTAATTTGACACCCTTTTTCTAACGCACAAAATTTTATCCACATACCTAAATCATAAGAATCTTTGGCAACCCAAGCTCATAGCCCATAGCATGAACACTGTCCCTAACCAAACTCATACTGGTATCAGAGTCTACTCATTAAATCATATCATAAAATAAGTACTGAGTGTGTCTACATACCGTCTGAGCTAAAAGCAGCTGCTTAGGAGGTGCTTCCAAATGTTCTTCACCACCGTACTTATCCAGTATTGAATTTTTGGCAGTCTCTTTGAAATCATTTTTCCTCGTCTTGAATTCCTTGTGCAAGAGCTCCAACTTTG
The DNA here is from genome assembly GCA_031471865.1 of Melibe leonina. Classification (NCBI taxonomy): domain Eukaryota; kingdom Metazoa; phylum Mollusca; class Gastropoda; order Nudibranchia; family Dendronotidae; genus Melibe; species Melibe leonina. The sequence goes on along the minus strand of JAUEKZ010182989.1, from coordinate 7,237 downwards.
TGGGATCCGCCTGAAGGTGGATATCGTTTCCTCTTTCAAATGCCTCCCAAGCAAACACTGAAAATAACACAAGAGTAATGTAAGAGCTAATAATACTGAATACAAACTTGGAGTAATTCGTATAATGACATGGACGAAGCAAAAAATACTATTTGCTACCAAACAAAAAGAAAGTTAAAGTATTTAAAACCAATTTTTGACTCTCATGAGTTTCATAAATTCATTCATTTTAAGGGGGAGGGTGGGGATGTTGGGTGTGGGGGGGAATGCTTAAATTTTTCTTCATGACTTTTAATCCATGATTTCAGTCGACTGATCTTTTCATTAGTTTTGTAGAAAAGGGAAACAACTCCATATAAATCAATTTATGAATAGTTGAACATCAGTAATGAATAATAAGAAATAATGGTAAGCTGTAGTCAAAATTATTCATTATATGAAAATAACTTATGACTAGGACTTCAATGCCTCACAGGTTGTTCCTTTTTGTTGTTGCTTTTCTTTTGAAAGCAGATGAACTGGATAAAGTTATATTTTCTTGCAAATTCGTCTAGAATTGTCAGCAATTTTCCTGGTCACAAGGTGATGATATTATTATTACCAATCTGAATTCAACTGTACATGATACTTACATTGTCTCTTAGCCATTTCTTGTGCATCACCAGAATATCTCACAAAGTTGTCACCTCCAAATTTCAATCTGAAATGATTTTAAAATTTATCAGTTTAAGAACCAACTGTTAGACACTAATCTATTATCACCATAAAAAATGTACTTCACTTTAATAGCTTAAAAAAGCACAGTCAATTCTTTAGTTGCTTCAGTTTAATTGGATATATTATTACACTTGAAACTAGTACTACTAATACAAACTTCTGTCCAACAGCTTTTAGACAAACTGAAGCGTTGCATCTGTAAACTAAATAACAAAATGTACTTTGAAAGTCCCACTCTGAATGAACACTTATATTCAATTACAGATGTTTTTTTGCTTGCGGATATTCATGAGGAAAACTTTATCACATCACAGAACGTGTCATAAAAAAAATGCATAATTACCAGCTATGTTATACTTACTCTGTAATGTCTTCCTTGCTAGTGTTTTTAAGAGGATTCTCTCTCATAGAGCGAGTTTTGGGATCATAATAGGCAGAGTTGATGTCCAAGTTGTACAAATACTGTTCAGATAAAATGAAAGATTTGTGAATTTGTTAAAAGATACACATTTATTTCTAGTAATATGCCAAATTTCAATGAAAATTTTAAGTGTGCTCTGGATAATCTAATCACATAGGTATGACAATGCCAGGGTTTGAACCACCAACCTACAAGTTCCATCACGGATGCTCTATTTATTGAGAATTCGAGCAGATAATTTATCTTTAAATGTCGAACACTTGATTTTTTGCAAATATGAGAATGGAGGGGGGGGGGGGGGGCAGATTATACTATCATTCCAAAGGAAATTTGACACTTACTTTCGCTGTATCCTCTCTTATCCTCAAATTCCTGACTGTGATTCTCTGTTTCGTCTCAAACTTCTGACCAGGCATGTCCATCTCTTCTGTGTATTTGTCTTCATCCTCATCATCACTTCCCTTCTACAAGAAAACATTAACATGAAATATGAATAAAAATTGCAATAAATGAAAAAACAAAAACAAAAGAAAAAGGCCAGCTGAAGTACAACCTCTATGTAGTGCTTCAATTATCACAACATTGGGATGACCACCTCAGCTGAATCCAGTGGAAAATTCTGACTATCTAATGTATAATTTTCAGTTTAAACTGTTTGATAATCAATTTAAATAATTATGCTAATTTAATCTTTGTGTTATTCAAATTACTCTTCTCAAAAAGTGAAATGATTATATAACAGTTTAAATGCAATGACAACAGAAAGTAATTACCTCTTCTTTATCGTTATCCCCATCTGCCTCTTTCATTAAAGATGCATCTAGTGACTGTTCCTTCAAAGATCGTTTTGCCTGAAACAATTAAAAAAAAAAAAATTCTTATTCTTAAGTTTCATAAATTAAATCTTTCTATACCAACTAGATACCAATATATCAGCGCAAGATCTAGCCCCAATTTATACCAACTACCAAAAATCTGTGTTTTGAAATGGAGTAAAAATTTTGCTTGATATAAAGCTTGGTATAATAGTTAGCTATTATCAAAAATATCAAACTAAAATTTGCGGCAACGAAGTTTTATTCAAAACATTGGCGTCAATTTTTCTTTTTCTTTATGATTTTATGAAAACAACCGATGTGACCATGTCCCCATTATGTTAATATGCAGCACTATGCTTGTAATTGACACATAGTAAATGGAAATTTCCCATCACCTTGTTTATTCTTCTCATAAATTTCATAACCAGTAGGTTATTACCTAGATAATTTTATTCACACAAAACAAAAGGGCTTACAAATTGGATTTAGCTGTATTCGCATGAGCTAGGAAACAAATCCCATGCAATTTCTCTTCTTTATTGCCTCCTGTCTCATTTTCCTCAAATTTGTTCTCTCTTTTCTCTTTACCATTCATCATATTGGTCATTGTTGATGCTCGGGTTTTCATTGTCCTGAGACTGTATTGGGAAAATTATCCTGGTATCTATAGATTTGTAACTGAATAGGCTTTTTGTTTATTTCATTTTCCTTTAGGGTTGAGAAGTTACCATTATTTTTGTCAAAGTAATCTGGAAATTTACAGTTCTGTTAACATTTTCATATCTTTCTTGGGAAATCTTGTTACAAACTCCCATTATTAGCTACTCATATAATCAAAAACAAATTTGGTTCCATTTTGAAGGGTTTTCAATAACCTTTCCAGTCCATGTGTCCTAGTGCAGAAAACAGGAAGCATGACAAAACAGAGCACTTGAGTAAGGGACGAGAGATATGTATGTGAGGGCCCTTATGTCATGTCACACTCCAGCTCCCAGTAATAAGAGAAAAATGAAACATGTGTCTAGCAATTAACAAGTTGCATGGCTTAAATTCACTGCATGTTTGCTCTTACTGCTGGACCAAAGTCTTTGGAGAGAACCTATAACAACATGATTTAATTCAAATGAACCTAGAGAAGCAGAATTGATTTAATTTGTTCCTCTTTACTGAGAAGGTGAATTTTGGAGAATGACCCATACAATGTTTCATGTTTTTAAGAAACTTTACTCATCATATTCAGGGAAACGTGGAAGGTATTTTTCCCATTCAGTGAAAAGGCCATAATCAGCCAGTCACAGCCTAAAATTTTCACATAAAGAAAAAGTTCAAACAAAAAGTTTTCAATATTTTTATATTTTTTTCCAGTTTTGAATTTCAATTGAAAAGAGACTTTCAGAATTTAAATCACTTAGCTTTATACATTAAAGCAAAAACTCTTGAAAGAAAATTTCTTATGTTTCTCTCGGATAACATGTCAATTTCATCTGAAAAGAGAACTTTGACATTGAAATTCTGAAATGCATATATATAAATTAATAATTATTACATCTTTTATTTCATTATACCTCTTCAATTTCCCTGTACTCATCCTGGAGCTTCTTTTGATGTTCTTCTGAATCAAATGTGTTCCAAATATCTCGTTTCCCTTCAAAGCTGTGGTTCAACACAGGAAGAATATATTCATCAGGTGCTATTTTGTCGCCAGTAAACTTGGCTCCAATTTTTCTTGGCCTCTATGGAAGTAAGTATAAAATAGATTTTTTAAATGTACAGATAACTCAGCACATCTATTTTAAATTTCAATCTGCATTTCAGACATAAGAATTTGTATATATTTTATTACTCTTGGGTCAAAGTCAAGTGTTAACCTTGTTTCTTTTGTTCTCACAATCACTATAATCAAAAGACAAAGACAGCTTATAATAACCACAATGAAAAAAAAGTAATTCCTAATTCATTCTTAAAGAATACAATAAGATAAGTTTCTCTCAAGAAAAGACATTCAACTGTAAAAAGGTAAACCGAAAAATACCATAAACCGTAAAGAAATAGATAAGTTGGATGACATTCTTCTATGTCTATGTATCCTTCATACGATAAACCGAAATACTTCTAAGCACGACTGAGTTTAAACCGAAACAATTTGAGAGCTTTTTCCCTTTTTATCATTTTACTTCTTTGTCCTTGCCCTCTACCCTTAGCCCACCAACATTTCCTCCAGTTTTACACATCCACAGGTCTAGCCAATCAACTCCCCTCCATCCTATCTTCA
>JAUEKZ010182978.1:0-13355 GCA_031471865.1 Melibe leonina | reverse complement strand
CCCCCCCCCCCCCCCCCCCCCCCCCCCCCCCCCCCCCCCCCCCCCCCCCCCCCCCACGACGGTCGGGTCTCGATCAAAATACCATGTCTGACCTCATCGTACATAAAATTCATTTTATGCGTAAACAAGCTTTCGTACCAAATTTTAGCGCAATAAACCTTTCTAAATCGACTAGAAAGGAAAGATGGTTTTCAGACACTGTTTAGAAACTAATATATATATATAGTCATAAAAAAAACAATAGAGAGAGGGAGTTATATATATATTGATTGATTGATGGACAGATAGATCGATATATCATTAGATCGATAGACAGACAGGTAGGTAGATTGATAGATATATTAATTTATTGATTGATAGATAGATAGATAGATAGATAGATAGATAGATAGATAGATAGATAGATAGATAGAAAGATAGAGAGATAGAAAGATAGAGAGATAGGTGACACACACTCATAGCGTGTGTGAGAGACAGAGAAAGAGAGGCATAAAGATAAAGAGAGAGAAAGAAAGAGAGACAGAATGAGAGAGATTAGAGGAAAAGAGGGATAGAGAGAGAGAGAAAGAGAGAGAGAGGGGGGGTAGAAAGCGTAGGAATGCAGCGCATATTTTCATATCCCATTCTAGAGAAACATTAAACTACCAGAGCTGAATGAATTGAAAGTCAAAGGGGAATTGATTTTTTCAAGGGATTTCCAAAACCCATTTGACATACCAAAGTAGTTACACAGCTTTCGGCAGACTACCGCGTATTTCAGAATGAAAACAGAGAACGAAAAGAAACAGACAATGGAGTAGAGGAAAGAATGCATGCCAGATTGTATTTAACTGGTAGGTTATCAGGTGCGCTGATTAAACAAACAAACAAAAAAGATGAATGGGGTTCTACTATTATTGAACGTACATCAATGTGGGCTTGATCAATATTCTGATACCTGTTATAATCCCTCTGATGGGTTGTAAATCGAACTTGACCTCCACACCTAGAGTGCTATTGTTATATCATTAATATCGATTAAATAATATTCTAAACTACTTGCGCAAGAAAAAATCTTCTGTTCGATTTTTTTACCAAAGAATTTTTTAAGCGCGCAATATATAGTCTCCCTTCTTTCTAAAAAAATCCAGTTTCGCACTGCATTTTCGGGTCTTTAAAATGTACACTCTTATTTTTTGATCATACGAGTATCATGTACTAAGCCACCAGTTGACCAATACGACAGATAGAGACATTGATAAAAAAAACACAGATAGATACACACACACTCTGACGCCGATACGAAGACATACAAAAACAGGAGTGATTATTATAAGGGTAATATTAAAATGGACTGTTGAGCCTGCGGTTGAGTATGAAAAAGAAAGGTTAATAGGGAAAGTCATAAGAGAGACATACAAAATGACGTCAACGTTTCGGCCTAAGGCCTTCCTAAAATCAAAAACAACAAAACGAAATATCGAAAATATTAATAACCACACTTTATCATTATAATACTCCTCCGTCTAATCGCTCCAGAAGAAAGAAGAGAAGTAGATCAACATGGTGGGGACATGGACGAAAGTCAAGTAAGACGTAAGATGTCAGTTAATGTTACGTTTGTCCTGATTGTCCTGACAAATGTCTTTTTCTTTTGTCTTCGTTTTTGTCTCTGTTATCATTATACCTGTTTTATAATTACTCTTTTTTCGAGTTTATCACAGGCTCAGTGTTCCCTTTCTTAATAATATCGACAAAGAAAAAACAGTTAGGCGCAGCTAAAAGTGTTTTAAAGCTTAGTAGTTGTAGCTGAGTCTTTTTCACACTGGTTTTCTAATAAGAACACATGTCACCCACTGGACGCAAATTTGTCATAATCATCTTAATTGGTACCGATCATGCAAAGGGGTATAGGTAGCGAAGCAGCACAGAACCCGGAGGGCTCCGTGTTTGAAATTTACTACAATTGCCTCACCCCACCCAGGTGTAAAATGGGTACCAATCCACAATTTGGGTTGGGGAAAGTAATCTGCGCTAGACTAGCGACCTATTCAGTGGGTGGTATCCATTGCCATTTGTCCGCTTCACGCTACAAAAAACCGGGCTAAGCTGCGGGTCCATGGGCCACAAGGCTCTGAAGGACTAACTTTTTTTTTATCCAACCGGATATGGACATATACATAGAGTCTACTATAGGCTAGAACTCAGATAGACATATAATACACCGATTCAATAGCTCAATCGGTAGAGCGTTCGCCTCAGACCCAGTAAGTCTCTGTTTGGAACCATAGTTACGTCATACCTTAAACGTCATACTCGGCATTTTAGGCAACCAGAAGCTCGAGGACAAGATTAAGGCTGATTCGCCCGGTGTCAGTATACTGTGAATGGATAAGACATTCGAGTGAGCCATGCGTTTATTTGCCTAAAGAGCTTTACATCTGATGTGGGGCGTTATAAGGGTCGAAAACCAAAAAATACAAAAGCAAAAAAAAAACCACCAAAAAACTTTTTTTTAATGAAAATTAAAACCAACTACAGATACCGAGGTAGGAACAGAAAAAGCAGGACCATGCTCGCACAATTTCAAACTCCCATTGGATTCTTTAAGGTGTAGAAAAAATCGAAGAACGCTTTGTTCCACTTAAATTCTGCAGTTTGTGTTGGACGCCGCGGGCAACGGGCGAAATCTCAAAAAGCTGGGGAAAGTGATGGATGAACACAAAATTAAAAATATATAGCAGTGGTTCTCAACTGTCTGCTCTTTGGGGTGGGCGAGAGGGGAAGAGCCTGGGAGGGGGGAGGGGTTGGGGGGATAGTGGGGGGAGTTATTCGATTGAATAAACAATCCTATATCATTAACTATGGCTAGACAGATTTCTAAGACATGCTGAGGACAGTCTGGTCTGACTTTGAGAGGGATAATTGGCATGCAGAGTGAAAACTCCCACCCACGCATGAGACATGCTAATGATGACGATGGTGAGGAGGAGGATGAAAAGGAGGAGGGGGGGGGGAAAGGAATAGGATGACAAGGAGGTGGATAAAAAGGAGGATGATAAAATAGAGGAGGAAAAGGGGGAGGATGAAAAGAAGGAGAATGAAAACGGAGGGTGACACGGATGAGGATAAAAACGAGGATAATAAAATAGAGAATGAAAAGGAGGATGAAAAGGAAAATGATAGAATAGAGGAGGAAAAGGAGGGTGAAAATGGAGAAGTGTAAAATAGAAGATGAATAAGAGGATAATGAAAAGGAGGATAACAGTGTACTGACATCAGGCCAACCAGTCTGAGAACTGTTCCAATAATTTCAAGCATCATGTAAGAAAAAAGTGCTAAAGTGCTGATTGTCTTCACCTTTTCAATGCCAAGGACACCAAAATCTTCAATATTTACCAGATAAATCAGATTTCAGTGAACTGAAAGGCTTTTGGCATAAGTCCGTTCACTAAAATATGATTTATCTGGTATAAGAACACGTGCATCTTCAAGATTTTGCATGTTTCAGTTGGGTTGGATTCAGACGTCGCTGTGAAAGGGTTAAGTATGACCCCCTGAATTCGAACCCTGACCTACATATTCCGAGAAGAACTGTTTACATATTGCTGCCATGGTAACCAGACATGCTCACATTAGATTAATTAGTATATTTTTTTAAAGGTCAAACGTATTTATATCTAGTTTTTAACATTGTTTTCCAATATGATGCAAATGTTTGTCAAGTTTTTTCTTGCAGACTAATTATTCGTGTTGGATTGAAACAACATCACACCATGTTCCAGCTTTGACATTTAGAATACTAAAACGAAGTATTAACCCTTTTACAGCGAGGTCTGATCCTAACCGAATTAAAGTAAGCAAAGTCTTCAAAATGTACAAGTTCTTATACCAGATAAATCAGATTTCAGTGGACTGACATAATTATCTGGTATAGCAACAGGCATCTAATTTGTAGTTCAAGAAAAAAAACCCTAGTGCTGAAAGGGTTAAATCATGCTAGTGAATATCAGAGTTTTATTTATATTTAGTAGATATGCAAAATTAGTCGAAAATCTAACACTATCTAGAGGTGAATACACAGTCATCATCTTCACAGAATAGGAAGAATTAATTATGAGTTAGATTTTAGGGCAAGCATCTGGTTGATTGTTGCCTATCTAACGCCCTTTTAAACACAATTTAGGAAGCTATGTCAAAGGCGGGCTTCTCTACATAGTTAACGTGTTGCCACAAAGAGATACATGGAGAGCTCACTCGAATATCTTACCCAGTCACTCTGACTTTGTTCTGTGTTGTTGTTGTTGTTGTTGCTACTGTTATTGTGTTATTTCTGTCGTCGTCGTCGTCGTTGTTGTTATTGTTGTTGGTAGTGGTGGTGGTCATTTGTGGTACTGTTGTTGGGTGTTTATGTCGGTAACGGTTTCGGAGCTGGTTTATCTTCGATTTACCGCACTTAGCAACAACAACAAGAACAAAACCAAACGAAAAAAAGAGAAAATTACAAGACAGGCGAAATCCACAACAGGGAGAGAGGAAGTTGAAATCTATTTTCCGATAACAGCACACTCCCGACATCGATTAAACTGTTGACCTGTTCACAGAGGTACAGTGCTCGCCTATCCAAGCCCACCCAAAAACACCTCTATCTCTGAATTACCCAACCGAACCTTAGCTCTGAGACTATCACCACCCCCTCCCACCATCACCACCACCACCACCCTCTCCCACCATCACCACCACCACTACCATCACCACCCCCTCCCACCACCACCACCAACACCATCAGCACCACCACCACCACTCCCCCTCCCACAACCATCACCACCACCACCACCACCCCCTCCCACCATCACCACCACCACTATCCCCACCACCACCATCACCTCCACCACAATCCCCCCCACCATCACCAACATCACCGCCACCACCACCACCACCACAACAACCACCACCACCAATTTTGGTACTCTACTACCTAAGGGGAATTCACCCAGTCCCAGCTCCTATCAAGAAACAGTGTTATTTTGTCCGTATCTTGTACCCAGTAAAGTGGCCATTAACAAGACAAGCTACTCGCGTAGAGTTCGTGTCGTGGTATTTCTGGGGTTTTTTTTAAAAGATATAATTCGTCTGAGTGAAGTGAAGCGATTAAAGTAAAATTTTCTTGCTCAGGGATAAAGATTAAAGATGAAAGAAAGAAAAATCACGAAGAAAATGCTGGCAGTGACCCAACCTGTTGCCTCTTGATGGTCTTGTGTGGTCAAATAGAGGATGAAATGGGGGAGGATAAAAAGGAAGAGGGTAGAAGGGATGAGGATAAAAACGAGGATGATAAAATAGAGGGTGAAAAACGAAAAAAAGGAGGGTTAAAGTGAAAAGGATGAAAAGGAAAATGATAAAGTAGAGGATGAAAAGGAGGAGAATGAAAAGGGGGAGGATGAAAAGAAGGAGAATGAAAAAGGGAAGGATTAAAAAAAGGAGAATGAAAAAGGGGAGGGTTAAAAAAGGAAGAGGGTGAAAAGGATTAGAATAAAAACGAGGATAATAAAATAGAGGATGAAAAACGAAAAAAAGGAGGGTTAAAATGAAAAGGATGAAAAGGAAAATGATAAAGTAGAGGATGAAAAGGAGGGTGAAAACGTAAGAATATGATACTGTGGAAGAATGGAGACTAAATAATTGAAGGGATAAATGTACGATGGTGACAATGCTTCTTGCTAGCGCGAATTGAGGACCGGGGTTGAATTAGATTATTGTATCGTTGGATAGTTAACTCCCTTTTTTCATTTGTTCTCGGCGGGGTCTGATTCTAACTGCTGAAATATACAATATCTTTAAAGTCTACATGTTTTTAGAAAAGATAAATCGAACTGAAGTCTGATTGATCTTTTATAAGAACAAGCAAATCTTGAGGATTGTTATGTCTACTTGGCAGTTTGATAAGAAATAACCTTAGCATTGAAAGGGTTAAATCATTTTACAACATACCAAAGAAGTGGAGCTCTAAAGACAAATTAACATGCGGAGATAAACAGAGAGAGTACTTGAACTCTCATCAGGAAACATTATCTATATTTAAAAAAGAACGTGTGTGTGTGTGTGAGCGAGCGAGAGAGAGAGAGAGAGAGTGTGTGTGTGTGTGTGTGTGTGTATGTGTGTGTGTGTGTGTGTGTGTGTGTGAGCGAGAGAGAGTGTGTGTGTGTGTGTGTGTAATCGCGCCGTCTCCTGGTCGCTACTGATCGATTTAGAAAAAAGATAAACTGCTATGTAAAAAATCATTATAAACCACTGAATTGCAAGAATGATAATGTTTTTTAAATATTTGCTCATGAGAGGAGTTGTTAAAGAACACTACTACAATGTTTACTATATTTTCAGTAAGGCTGTCATGGGGTTGCCGGTGTTGTAGATAGTGACACCAGGCCAACCAGTCTTTGCACCGTTCCCATAATTCTGAGCGCCTGAAGATGCAGCTAGCTGCTAAACTGCCAATTTCAGCCTCACAGGCCGAGACTTCCGCAAACGCTTTACCTGTAAACATTCAACACCCAATCCCCCTTCCTATCCCCTTATACCCCTTTCCCAATATACCCTCCCCGCCCCCCCCCCCCCCAAACAAACAAACAACAGAACAAAATATCCGAAAAATATAATCACGACTAACGAAAAACGAAAGATAAAAAGAGAACCGAACAAACAACCCCGAAACATCAAGATTTATTTGTCATACGCAAAAACCAAAACCGCAAACATAAAGTCACGTTTCTCTATTGTAGACAATATTATGACATTTTGTTCATCCCCACAGATCGAAAGATCAATCGGTTTTATTATCATTATTTTTTTTTGGGTGCTTGTTTTGTTGTCTGGATCCAATGGTTACCAGAGTCGATTGTGTAAAATCTATGGCTGTCGAAATCTTTTAATCTTATTTTTTCTTTCTTTTTTTACCCATTTTTTACATTTCTCAGTGGTCTAGAAGGAGAATAATTGATAATCATGTCTTCTTCTTTTTTCAAAAATATTTGTTACACTTTTATTTTTATTTTTTAGTTCTATTTTTTCTTTGGTTTAAATACACATGACTTCTTAATTGTGTGTGGTAAGTGGGGACAAACAGGGTGGGCAGTACGCGTGAATGAGTGATCTAGGTGCTTGCACGTGCCTTAGGGTGTGAGGGAGATATTGAATCGACTTGGCGAGGGGTGAGAGGAAGAGAGTGAGATGGCTCTAGTGATTGGGTGTGTGAAATCTGGTGTAGTGTATAATAATGCATTGTGAGTACCGTGCATGGTGTATGTCCGCTGAGAGTGGTAAGAATAAGATCGATGGAAGCACTTTATCTCACACTTAAACAGACAAGAATGGGTACATGGATGGACGAAGCTTATGACGTCAGAGAAGTTAAAGGGCAGAGGAGGTAGTAGGAGATTGGTAATGGTATTTAAAAGTGGATCCCAAAGAGGCATAACCACAATTTGGAGATGGTGCTTGACCTGAGAGGGAATTTGTTAAACTAGATTTACGAGTTTTATTCTATTGTTGCGGACACCAGTAAGTAGAAAAAAATGGCATTAATCATTAACATCACCTTCTCATACACAACCACACACACGCACACACACACACACAAACCACACATATATATCTATATATATTCCTCATCATCATTATCACAATTGCATGTCAATAGGTTTCGGAAGATTTTATTCTTGTGTCTATCTTTGCATATTATAATAAAACAGTCAGGCGTTCATCTATTAGTTGTTTTTTTTTCTTCTTCTGCCTCTTCTAACAGGTCCAGATAGCCAAGCAAACGCGATCAAACGGACCAGAAATTACCCGATTGAAAGGGGAGGCTTTGAAGTGTTGCGACTCCACCACACCATTACTACATTCGAGGCAGGCCGCATCCAGCGGTATAATGATAGTTGACTAGTCACTACTGTGAGTTCCAATTATGCATTGATTTTTTACCAGGGAGATGAGGATGTTCAAGAAGACTGCGGATTGGATCAATCACAGAGCACCGTGAGAACATAACACATTCTGGATCTACAAACATACTCTCAGCAATGGAAGTAGATGTTACTTTTTGTAACTGTATGTGTATGTGTGTGCGTGCGTGTGCAACTGTTTTGTTTTTATTACCATCCTGACGATTTTAAACGTGTTGATCTAAAACAAAATAATAAACAAGTTGCAGAACTGGATTTTATTGTGAATCTGGCGGTGAAATGACAATGAGGTCCTTGAGTATCAGTGGTCAGTCCCGGAGTGACGTCACAATGACGCGAGATATGTAATTAACTTATTTGTCGTTGTATGATACACCCTTTTCAGTAATCACTTATATGTTTATTGCAACAATAACAACAGAAATATGAAAACTGGATTTTATCGTTTAGCCGGAAGTACACGGATTATGACGTAGATAATTCTGAAGTATCAGTGGTAAGTTCCTGTGTTATGTACAGCCTGTGTATGACGTCATGATGACGCGAGACACGTATGACATCACCATACGACGGGCCAGCCAGCTGTCACAGAGACTGGATCTCTTTCGTTCCTCACAGAACAACCGTCGGGCATCTCAGGTAAGAAACAATCAACTTAGAGATGGATGGATGGATGGATGGATGGATAGGTTGGTGGGTGGGTGTATGGATGGATGGATGGAGGGATAGGTTGGTAGGTGGGTGGATGGATCGATTGATCGATGGAGGGATGGATGGATGGGTGGGTGGATGGATCGATTGATCGATGGAGGGATGGATGGATAGGTGGATGGGTGGGTGGGTGGGTGGATGGATTGGTTGGTGGGTGGATGGGTGGATTATTGGATGGATGGATAGATGAAATGATAGATAGATACATACATACATACATACATACATACACACACACACACGCACGCACGCACACACACACACACATATACACACATACATACATACATACATACATACATGAATTGATAGATAGGTAGCTTGGCGCTTGGCATGTGTCTGTCCTTTGAAATCTTATTTATCTGGGAAAATTACGTATTTTACGTGTTATTGTTGTTTTCAAGATTGTGCGTGTTCTGTTTGGTTAGAACCTTGCTGTGAAAGAGTTCTCACTGGTTTTCTAGACGATGCTAACGAACCGCCTTCTAAGCTGAGCAGATAAAGCAACCTTTCTCCGGACTGGTACTGGCATGTTGCTGGTTTGAACCCCAGCGACGATATGCCTAAGACGTTAGAATCGGCCTTTTATCAGCTTGCCCAACAGGCGCTCGGCATTATGAACAACCCCCCAAAAGACAGGGCTAAGACGTGTGGCCTCGATGCCAGTGTACTTTGACCGTGTAGGATATTCGAGTGAGCCGTCCATTTATCTGTGTGTGGTGACAGCACGATAGTTTGTTAATGCAGCTCAGCCTTTCACATGACATGATTAATTGTGTCAAAATGCGACAAAACCAACAAGAACAAGACAATGCGACCAATATTTCTTTGGTTGCTTCAGGACATACTGGATACTAGTGAGGCGAGCTCTCGTGTGAATGCATTATTTTGTTTATTATTCACAGTAATACTCGACCATGCCGAGTTCGTCATTTAATTTGAAGAAGAAGAAGAAGAAGAAGAAGAAGACGAAGAAAACGATAAAAGAAAAAGAAGAAGAAGAAGAAGAAGAAGACGAAGAAAACGATAAAAGAAGGAGAAGAAGAAGAAGAAGAAGAAGAAAAAGAAGAAGAAGAAGAAGAAGGAGAAGAAGGAGAAGGAGAAGGAAACATCGAGAATATACTTATTGACTCTCGATTCTAAAACGAGTATTTTCTAGGGTACTCCTTAATAATCACCAACGCGAGTATTCGGGTAAATGGAATTGGATGACAAACACTTTGAGTGATTATCGGCAAACGGATTATACACCACCGGTAGCTAAGAGGAAGGGGGGAAGATAGAAGATGAGGAGGAGGGGGAGGAGTAAGATGTCAAAGAGAGGAAGGAGGAGGGAGATGAAGGGGGGATGAGCACGTTGTCATCAGGGTGAGAGTGGCAGGGAATGGAGAGATGGGATCGATAAACACATTATTTGTATGTGTAAGTATGTGTGTGTGTGTGTGTGTGTGTTAGTATGTGAGCGTGTGTTTGTGGGGTCTGCATTTTCTCTCTCCCTCCCCCCTCTCTCCCTCCCCCCTCTCCCTCTCTCTCTCTCTTTCTCTCTCTCTCTCTATCTCTCTCTCTCTCTGTCTCTTTCATTCTTTCTTTACTATCTCGCTTTCTCACCTGTCACCTCAATCTCTCTGTTTCTCTTTCTTCCATTCTCTTTTTTATTTCTGTCTAAACCCAAACCCATCTCTCTCTCTCTCTCTCTATCTCTCTCTCTCTCTCTCTCTCTCTCTCTCTCTTTCTCTGATTGGCTGTTTGGCTCGTTGATTGGATTGTTGGTTGGTGGGTTGGTAGGCTCGTTGATTGGTTTGTTGCTTGATTGGCCTGTTTAACGCCCTTCTTTACTCTATGTAATATCATTGAAAGGATCTTTAGACAAGTGCTGCTTCACAGAGATACATGGGGGGGGGGGGGGCGGGGCTTACTCAAATAACCCATCTAGTAACAGTCTAATAAAACCGTGCCAACCAGTCTTACAGGACTGTCACTAGAACGCCTTGCGGTACAGCTGCTAAAATGTCAATGTTCACTCTTAGGTATGACGCGGCCGGGGTTCGAACCCCCGACCTACCAGCTAGTCTAGTCAAATTTATTAGTCTGATTTGATCCAGGGCTTAGCCAGCACAGCAGCCCCGCCTGGCCAATGCATTGAAAATAGGACATGCACCATCAACGTGGTCATTCACCCTGAACGAGTTGTTTTGGTGGGTTTTATTTACATTATCATATCGTTTTTTATGTTGTTACCTGCCAATGCCAAGAAAGACGAATGGAAATAAGAGTAGTTGTCTGCTAACGCAAAATCAAGCTCGCATCCTACATCATTCCTGGTGAGTGATTCGAGTAATGTTCAGCTTCCCACAGACCGCAAATCTACGATGACCCCTTTGTGATAGAAATTGGGATAAGTGCAGCCACTCTTCTTCTGATGAGAAAATGATACCTTGGTCCTCATAATAAGCTTTATTCTATTTCCCTCTCTCTTCTTCTTCTTCTTCTTCTTGCTCTCTCTCTTTCTCTCTCTCTTTTTCTCTCTCTCTCTCTCTCTTTCTCTCTCTCTCTCTTCTCACTCTCAATTTTCTCTCTTTCTCTCTTTCTCTGTCTCTCTCTTAGTCTTGAATTTTTCTCTCCATCAATTTATCTATCTATCTATCTATCTATCTATCTATCTATCTATCTATCTATCTATCTATGTAGCTCTCTGTCACTCTTTTCCAGACTCTCTCTCTCTCTTTCCCTACATATCTCTCTGTCACTCTTTTGCTGACTCTCTCTCTCTCTCTCTCTCTCTCTCTCTCGCTCGCTCGCTCTCACACACACACACACACACACACACACACGTCTGTTCAACACACCATCATATGCTTCCTTCTCTTATTCCTTTACTCCCATCTCTTCCTCCTCCTCTTCTTCCTCCTCTTCCTCCTCTTTCTCCTCCTCCTCTTCACCGTTGAGACATAATTCCCACGACACCTTTTACCGCATCATAAACCATGATGTCCTCAACAATTTGCATCCATTTGCACAAGGCACGATCAATTTCGTTTTCTATCATCGGAAAACGCAGGGCAACATTTCATTGAATTATCATTTTTCATGGAATCTCATTTTTTCATTATTGCTCTTTAAGATTGAGGAGGCTTTATATCATCCATTAAATCGTAGAATTGCCAGCAAGGGAGTCAACCACTCCCCTTTTTTCCCCATCTGTCTACAGTCTGATGTTTCTCAGTGTTCAAATGTTACACATAATCAGATTATGAAATTAGAGATAATTCACAATGAAAAATGTCATTTCCTACAATTTCTTCAGTATAAAAGGACAAACAAACAAATGGGTTGTCTCCACCCACATCATGCATTATAGATCAGGGAGAGACGGGTAGTATTTCATTTTCCAACGGGATAATGGAACCAATCACTGTCTACATAGTGTGCTTACATGAGCGTCTGGAAGATTTTGCTGTCATGGATAATAATAATGTCACTACTGCTTTCCTCGAAAAGGACAATTTTGGGGGTTTTTTCCTTTTCCATATGCCAAACTTTAATTTTTAATCAATCGCATATTATGTTATTTTTCTACATGTATTATTTCCAATTGCTGATATGTTTGAATGGGGGAAGAAAAAAGGAAGTGGAGAAGGCTGGCCAAGAAGAAAGTGAGGAAGAGAAGAAAACGATAAGGAAAAAAGATTTAAGAAGAAGACGAAGAAAACGATGAAGAAGAAAACGGAGGAGATGGAGAAGAAAGAAAAAGAAAAAGAGGATGAAGAAAATGCTAAACAATTGTAATATTATGGAGAAAACTGAAAGTGTTGTTCCTAGTGTTGTTGTAGTTAAGTTTGTTTTTTTCGTTGTTGTTTTCGGAAAGATTCCCCGCATTACGCCCCTTCTTCTTCTCCAAGCAAACTACGCAATACTTGCCTCGTTGTTACCGTTTCAATCATACGAAATAATCGAATTTCGTTATCAACAACCTGATGGAATTTCGTTATCAACAAGTTACTATTTTTTTCTAGACGGAAGAGAGTGTGAAAAATTCCAACTGGAACAGGAAACCAGTTAGAAGCCATTCATCAATACCGCAACGGCACTTGACAGTTTCAACAGTATATTATTGATTATTGGGTGCAAGGAGATGACAGTTCTCCCCCCTTAGGATCAAATCAATCGTGGCTTTTTCTTCTCCTCCTTCTCCTCCTCCTCCTCCTCCTTCTCATTAAATTTTCTCCCTATTATTTCTTCTTCTTCTACTACTTCTAAATTCTTCTTCTTCCTTTTTCTTCTTCATCTTCTTCTTCTTTTTCTTCTTCTTCCCTTTTCCTCTTTTTCTTCTTCTTCTTCTTCTTCTTCTTCTTCTCCTCCTCCTTTTATTCCTAACGCAACGGCTATTACAACCACCACCTTTACTAATTCTACTACTACTCCTCCTCCTCCTCCTCCTACTACTACTACTACTACTACTACTACTACTACTACTACTCCTACTACTACTACTACTACTACTCCTCCTCCTACTACTACTACCCCTCCTCCTACTACTACTACTACTACTACTACTACGATTACTACTACTACGTTATTACCTCTCTGTCTCCTTTTCTGTTCCCTCCACCTCCAATCACCTTCATTTTTCCTATTCTTTTTCATCTACATATATTCTCTCTTCTTGCTTCTTATTCTCCTCCCCCCCCCCACCCCACCCCCTAC
>JAUEKZ010182967.1:0-13357 GCA_031471865.1 Melibe leonina | reverse complement strand
ATCCCCCCAATCCTTCTACTACTCCTTCCCAAAATACCCCTCACTTTCCCCCTCCCCCTCACTTCCCCCCCTTTTCCCTAACCGCTCTACTACTCCTTCCCCCAATCCCCCTCTCCCCCTCCCTTTTTCTTTAGATTACACGTCAACGTGGAGCCCCGCCATTCAGCGCTGGGTCGACCGGAAGGATTGTCTCCACCTGCGCATCGGCAACCCACTTCCTGCCGCCATCTTCTACAACATCCAGCTGCTCTCTCCAGCCTCTGACACTGACCAGCCTGGGCAGCATGTCGTGTTTGAACGTGTCTTCCCCGGGGTAAGCATCTTTGGTCGATTGTGGCTCTTTTAACCCTTTTAATGCTAAGGTTAATTCTAATCAAAGTATATATATACATCAGAATCGTCCACGATTTGCCTGTTCTTATACCGATATATCCGATTTCAGTAAACGGACATATTGTGACATATATACACCTGAACTGAAATATGCAAAATCTTCAAAGATTTATGTATATTACATTTATGTATTATGTATTATGCCAGTTTACTAAAATCTGATTTATCTGGTATAAGATCATGTAAACTTTAACGATTTTGCATATTTCAGTTCGGTAAGAATTAGATCCCTATTTCTCATTCTATTCCTTATCTTATTATCCATATTTTTAAATTTGTCATTGTTTACTTCATTCGTGTTGGTTTGCTGGTCATTTTCAGCACTTTGTTGATGCATTGGGGAGCAAATCTGGCGACAGTTGGATGGTGGCAGACGAGGGGTCCAAGCCGCACTACGTCATCGAAGGACTGGCCAGGAAAAAACGCTACGCTGTACAGGTGTGCAATTGCAAGAAGTTTGGGGTGCTGCGTTCTTTTAAAGTTTTTTTTGGTTTTTGGTTGTTTTTTTTGGGTTTTTTTTCTTGATTTTTTTGTTGGGTTTTGTTATTCATTTTGTTGGATTTTTGTTTTTTTTTGGTTGGTGTGGCCACTTTTTTAACGCACTCATGGTTTTGGTCATATCAATCAACGGCTAGAAAAGTTTCTCTTCTGGCTCTGTGATTGATTTTATTTGGCTTCTGGGACATATCTGTATTAGTTCCCATTGCTCCATTTGTAACCAGACACAGAGCTGGGTCCCGACGTTGTATGATGCAGCTTCAAGGGGTGAAAAACACAGAGCTAGATATTGTTACTGCACGATGCGATATCAAACAATGCCTTGTTATATTATAATAATCAGTGCTTTGCAAAATGGCAGAGTGGATGAGGCAATGCCCTGCAAATCCAACGTGCATGGTTTAAGAATCACCTTGGCACGTCGTAATCTCCTTGAACAAGTGATTCGATTTACCACACATTGCTTACTGGGGCAACATGGGTGATTCCTGTTGGCATTGAGATATACAGCCTGATGAATAAACTTGATTCTGACCCAATAGAACACATTCTTTCAAATTTACGTTTTTCTTTATCAGATAAATTAGATGTAAGTGAATTGACATACGCCACCAGACTGAATTTCCTTTCCTTCCCTCCCCCCTCTCCAACCCATCTCTCCTATACCCTTTCCTTCCCCTTCTCCTTCCCTTCCCTCTCTTTTTCTTCTCTCCTCTCGCCTTCACTCCCAATCCTCTCCTTCCCTTTCCCCTCTCCTTCCCTTCCTCATCTCCTTCCCCTCTCTCCTCTCCCCTTCCCTTCCCTCCGCTTTCATCCCCCTATCCTATTCCTTCCCCTCCTTTCCTCCCCTCCTTCCCTCCCCCTTTCTGCCTGCAGGTGACCCCACTGTTTGCCAACAGATCCAGCCTCCCCAGAACATCCATTATGCTCCAGCCTATCACCCTGAGTGAGTGTTTTCCCCCACCCCGTTCAAACACACACACACACACACACACACTCACACACACACGCATAAATGCATACACACACACTCACACACACATAATATACATACATGCACACACTCTACCCATCTCAAATGCCAATTTTAGCGTCTTAGGCAAGAAGTTTTCATTGAAGCAAATAGTAGGACATCATTTTGTGTGATGCTGTGGCGGCCATCGCTCTGTGCAATCAGTTTCTGTCTATGATGTGGTTCAGCCCACCTCGGATACAACGAACTAGCTCGGTCAGATTTAAGAGTTCGTTGTAGCCAATGACATGAGCAAACAGTCACGTTACTACATGATTACTTCCCTTATTTTTACAAACTTTCTGCTAGGATCTCTATGGCATAATTGAAGGGAAATATAAAACCGAAGGTTATGTATTGATTTGAATGGGCATATAAGATTGTAATGTCCTCAATACGCCCTCTCGTGAAAAGAACAATAACTTTCGAATGAGGGGTGAAGTAATGAATTATGAAGTAGGACAATATTATTTGCATAGATATCATAATATGCTACATATTAATTCGTTGGATAAAATGTATTTTACTATTGCCAATGAGGGAATAAAAAGGGGAGTTTTTCTTTGTTCGTTGAATGTAAGCTGTTCTTGTTAGTTGAATGTAAGGTGCTCGTTAAATCCGAGTTTGTTATATTCGAGGTGCACTGTACACACATATCTGCCTACTGCTACTACCCATCAGATTACACAGACCATAAACTGACCCCTAAGGCCAACGTGCTGACGGTGGAGGAAGTCCAGAAATCTGACGGTGGCCTGAATGGTCAGCTGGTGACCGTGGTGCTGGTCATATCGCTGCTGGTCTTCCTGTGCCTTGGTGTGGTCATGTGGAAGACGTTCTGCCACACAAGCTCCCTCCTGCCCCGCTTGCCTTGCAAAGCCTTCATTCCCTGCCTGAAGCACAGCCTTAAGGACCAGCCCAAAAGTAAGCTTTCTAAAAAAAAGTTTTCACTCAGAAATAGTAAGTTTTTGTTCATTGCTCCCAAAAAGTAAAATTTTGTTTTGCTCCTAGAAAGTAAATGTTTGCTCTTATCAAATAGGTCTGTGCTTCTAAAAGATAAGTTTCTGCTCCTTAAAAGTACGATTTTTGCTTTAAAAAATACGCTTTTTTGCTGCTAAAAAGTAAAGTTTGGTCCTTAAAAGTAAGTCCTTTACTGCCTACTGTACATGGAGCCGGCTTATCCCAGTAGCAAGAAGCGGACAAATGACAGTAGTTGCCATCCTCTAAATATGACGTTGGTCTGTTGTCGATTACTTTCCACTGTACCCAAAAGGTTAGTCCGGTTTGCCCATGTAGTGAGGTGATTGGAGTAAATCTCAAGTTGCAAAGGGAAAACTGATGTATCGCTGTAAGTGTTAGGAATCGAACCAGCCCCCCCCCCCCCCCCACACACACTTTTTCCCCAGGGTCCTTTTCTGCATATGGCTACCAGCTCAGCGACCATGCCTCCTGTTTCTTCTAGACAGCGGGCACCCATTCTAACCGAACTGAAATACGAAAAGTGTTCAAAATTGGCATCTTCTTATAACATATAAAAATCAGATTCCACTGAACTGGCACTTAATGATTGGCCTTCAAATTGGTAGATTGATGGTTCAAACCCAGTCCGCATCATGTCGAAGACATTATTGAAACTAGGATTTTAGCAGCTGTCCTTCATGGCGTTATGGAAACAGTGCTGGGACTGGTTGATTTGGTGCCTGTATACTGTGACTGGGAGAGATTATTGAGCGAGCCCTCCCTTTATCTATCTTCGGAAGCATGTAAATCCCTTTGAGCATGTTTAGTAGATAGTGCGCTATGTTATTATGTAACTGAGGGTATCATCATCAATCTTGGCTTGTATTCTTGAGCACGTTGACGGTCAGCCGTCTCCACGAATCGCGATCCTCTGCGGTGCGCATGAAATCTCTATTGTTCTTAAAAACACTTTTGGCCACTCTTATATTATTCAAATGTGTCATTCCTTGACTTCCTCTCGCTCTCTTTCCTTGTATTGCTTCTGATGTTACCTACTTTTCTATTCCATCTCTCCTCCACACATAACCGTAGCAGAGGGTATAATAGATTGATGTATATATTTGTGTGCTTGCAGTCCTTCCTATGTACTGTGACGATGACGGCGAAGACTTCGTACGAGCCGTGGAAAGTCACGTGTCCCTGATGCAGCGTTACGTCAACATCCTGTCCCTTTCCGGTGACGCACGGTCGTGTCCTGACTGGTCCTGGTGCGCATGCAGCCGTCAGCACCAGATATGGGTCAACCCTGATTTCAAGGTCACGGACATCATCGTGTACTTATCCCCCGGACTGGCACGGCTGCTGCAGGAAGGTCAAGGTCAGGACGAGTCTCGTCTGAACCAAACCTGCCATCGCATCTTGCAGGCTCTGCGACAGCACACACAAAGGTCACGCACCGCCGCCGTCGACCCTTTCAACCTTCACCTCGTGACCTTTGATTGTTTCCAAGGTTGTGAACTGCCGTGCGTCCCCCTGTTGAACAACCTGGTGACGCGCGGGCGGAATCCCGAGACGCAGAATCTACGCAGCAATGTGTGCGTGTCCTCGCCGCTGAAATTGGCGTCGTTCAAGCAGAACTGTTGGTGCCTGGATAATCTGGAGCAGCTGGTGATCAGCCTCCGCCGCGTGCCCGAATTCCCGCTAGAGGCTCCGCCCCAAGCCCAGGGATGGAAGGAGACAGCGGAAGCGAGGCAGGTGGAGCAGTGCTTATCCCGGTTTGGCTCACCGAGCGTTTCCCATAATGCTTCATCATCTGACCTTGACCCGGACTCTGTCTGTCTGGCTGTGGATGACGAGGTGTGTTGCTCAGCTCCCGATGTGAGTCAGAGTAGAAACTCCCCACCGTTGACCACGGGGAATTCAGTTCACCCCGATAGTCAGCTTGACCACAAGGAGTTCCACGGGGTGATGTGTCAAGACCAACAGGTTGTACAGCTTCCTCTGAAAAGTGACGCCAGCACGGGTTCCTCCGACTCCAGCGGTTTTTACAGCATGGCCAAGGACGCGTGTGACGCCAAACGGCACAGTCTCTCTTTACGGCAAGAACCGGTGTTTGCCATTGGTCAAGACAAATCAGAACCGATGGTTGTCATTGGTCAAGACGGACGTGGCCTGCATTGTCCCATTAACCCACACGCTCTACACGTCCACTACTCCAAGCCACATGATGACAGTCATAATCTAAATACGTCCAAGGATTATTATGATAATGGAGAGAAAGATTCTGAACTGGAAAACGAATCCAGGCGGTCGGATGCAGGCAAGCAGTATATCCGGCCTCCACCATCGCTGTGCCTGCTACAACAGGAAGGAAGTCACAATCAGGACGCGGCCCCTCCCACACTGGAACCAGACAAACTCTCGATGGAGGAGAGCGACTCGGACAATAACGAGTACGGCGGATACTCCTTGGAGTCAGACTCTCTGCTGTCCAAAGAAAAAGAAGCCCAGCTGCTCAGCAAACCGCCCAATGCCAACGGCAGTGTAGCCTTGTCCTGGCAGAGGTCCTACCCTCCCATCTCCCCTCCCTCCAGCCTGGTGCACGCCGCTCCCTACTCAGACAGCGTGTCAGACATTATCAGTCAGGTCAACGACTCAGCAGGATGGAGCAACAGCGCCCCCTGCATTTGACCCCCCCCCCACCTTCCCCCCTTTTGAGCCCTGAACTCTGGGCCAGTCACCGATAGATTTCTTTTGTTGTATAGAAGAACACATATCCATTGTGTATATATATATATATATATATATGTATACGTTTGACTTGCTCAAGTGAATTTCCACATATCTATCTACATTGATGTACACGCCTGTGAACAGAGACAAAATATGAATGTAAGTAACACATATCATGACACAACTGGCTGGATGTCAATGCCAAGAACAAAAATAATTTAGTCATCCATGTTATGTTCGAATGATCTGACGCTTTTGTTGGTCAGTGAATCTTTTAAGATCTGTTAGGGTTAAACGTTTGACGCAGGAATTACTGAGTCTGTGGTTTGGGGTATAGATTTCTCTGCCTTCTCCCTCCGTCATCTCCAGTTTATTTCTGGATAAACAAATAGAATATACGGATGACAGTGGCAGGTGATATTTTCATGTTGTTTAGTGAGAAAGACGTCGGTGAAGGAGTTAGCACGGTATTGTAGCTATGAACCTACCAACACACTATGTGTCCCATTTTCGATGTGTCATGGTCCGTATTGTACTAACCGTTCAATCTACACATTGTTTGTGTGTCCCATTTTCAATGTGTCATGGTCCGTATTGTACTAACCGTTCAATCTACACATTGTTTGTGTGTCCCATTGTCAATGTATCATCATAATTAAGTTTTGATAATTTTATTATAATATATTATAACATGAAATGGAGTCTAGTCAATAACGAGGCGCTTGTACAGCATTGCAAAGTTACAGTACATAAAACAATGGCCACATAAAAACATGTCATACTAATGCTCAGGAAATTGCCATTAGGCTTCATAGGATACAATAGATTATTCATCAGGTCAAAGTTCGATGCCCACATAAATAAATCAGCCATGTTGTCTCAATGAACAATTTGAGGTAAGTCTCTTACCCAAGGAGATTACAAAGTGGCCAAGCGAGACTAGAACCCGGTGTGTTGGGTTGCCAGGGCAATGCCTTGTCCACCAGCCGTTTCGCTCACGTGTTGGTTTTTTTAAACGCCTATTTTTCCCTTGAATACATCTAGGACACAGTTTATTGCACTCTACAACAAGGTTCTATAACTAGCATGATTCAACGGACAAAATATTTTCAAGCTTCTTCTAAAATATCACTGTGAGGTGTGGAGAGGAAATCTCTTCACTGCTGAATTAATTGCCTTCTACCTGTGTGTAAATTGATTGATGAAATGTCTTTATTGTCGTAAAATGTGATACACACGGCTAGCCTGTGTCTATCTTATAGTATGGCTGGTGGTAGTTTTATTTTTCAAGGTTTAAAAATTCATCAATTCATTGGATATTCTAATCCTGATAACTACCCTTAAGTTTTCTCTATATTGCCAAAATTAGACCAGCTAGATGAACGTTTCTTGCCAGGTGGCAAAAATAAAGGAAGTGGGTTGATAAAAAAGTAGTCCTGCAAAACTTTCTAACTCAAATTTTGCCCCCCCCCCCCTAAAAAAAGGGAACTAAATGGTAAATTAGGATTCAAACTACTGTACGCACATTTAGTGTTAAAGTGGACAAGATATGTTCATAATAATTATCCATGTTTGTAATATAAAGGTAAAGTTTTTATTCTCATCTATCT
The DNA here is from genome assembly GCA_031471865.1 of Melibe leonina. Classification (NCBI taxonomy): domain Eukaryota; kingdom Metazoa; phylum Mollusca; class Gastropoda; order Nudibranchia; family Dendronotidae; genus Melibe; species Melibe leonina. Next base: position 6,151 of record JAUEKZ010182967.1, on the reverse strand, counting down.
TTGATTATAAGCATCAAAATATTCCAAGGGATGTAGTATTTAATAATATCTCCAAACTCTTTCAAACAATCCGCTGTGGCAAGCTTCTGTTCAATGACAAAAGAACGACTTGACTTGAAACTTTGCTGACCCATGACAGCAAGCCAGAAGTTGGAAGATTATTTTAGTATTTTTAAACTAACTACTACTACTACTATTATTACTACTACTACTACTACTACTCTTACTACTACTACTACTACTACTACTACTATTATAATTACCATTACTACCATTACTACTGCTGCTGCTGCTACTACAACCGCCACAACTATTTCTACTGTCACTTCTACTACTACTGCTACTGCTGCTGCTACTACCACTACTTTTATTACTGCTGCTACTACTACTACCACTACTATTATTAATAATGCTCTCTACAACTGTCTCAATACGATACGTACTTTGTGGTGCAACCAGTCACCTTTCGTTTTATCTGCATGAATCAAATTGCATTGAAATGTCTCTACCCAATCTGTGATAAAATCCCAGCATGGCATATAATAATATGTCATAATACAGCCTATAGGTAGGTACGTGTCTTCTCCTTCCCCCGGCCAAAGGCTACACACAGACCGATTTACAATGAGATGTGTCTATCTAATTAATCCATAGGAGTGGCATTCACATATTATTATTATTATTATTACATATACATAATATATACATATTATATACATATACATATATGATATCATATTATTATATTATATTCTACACGTTCCTTATTTCAGCGCCTGGATAAGAACAATAAGTGGTCCTTCCTTTCCCCGTGGCCTTGATTCAAATTAAATTGTTTTTAGAAGGACACAGCTCAGTTATAAGAAGACATCTCACCCTCCCCAACCGTCTGCAACACCACAAGTTATGTCGTGGATAGTACCGTCAGCTTTATTTTTAATGTTGTTTTATTAGGGGGGGGGGGGGGGTTGTTGTTTTTTGTTATTATATTAAGACATAATATATATCTGTTATGATATAATCAATTAATCGATATAGTTAGGTATTAACTACTTGGACTAAATTATAAAAAAAAGTATTCCATTCTTCTTTTTTTGTTTTTGTTTTGTTTTTGGTCTAAATTTACAATTTTTTCAATGATAACCCAGCTCTATCGAAAGTAATTTATGTACCAATCCGCGGTGACGGATCACGTGATTTATTCGCTGCCTTCCATTCCATTCATTGGCCTTGTACTGTGTGTGGTTGACAGACGTCAGACGGTCGTTACAAGTTGTGATGAAAAACATCAAACCCTACCATCGAATTCCAAACACGGAGTGCCCTCACGATTGGGGAGTCACGAATCAGTATTAGAAGCCCTAGACGTCCCTCTTAATCTTAATTAAGGGAATCTTTTTGTTGTTGTTGTTGATCTACAAATTGGTGACATCAATGAATACGTATAACATCGTCCTATCCTGAGGCTGAACAATCATTCAAGTTGAAGAAACCGGGATAAGCTCCGTCTCTATTTATTGTCCAAGAAGCTGTTAACCCTTTCACAGCGAGGTCTGATTCTAACCCTACTGAAATATGCAAAATCTTGAAAATATACGTGATCTTATACCAGATAAATCAGATTTCAGTGAACAGACATATGCCAAAAGCCTGAATTTCAGGTTTTTGGCATTTGTCAGTTCATTGAAATATGGTTTATCTGGTATAAGAACAGGCATCTCTTGAAGATTTTGGTGGAGTTATTGATTACCTACATAAAGTATCAAATAAAAACAAGTCTCCGAGGAACAGTTTTTCAAAAGGTAATTTATCATCTGATAGCTTGGTCTGATTTACTTTCTACCTATTTTTAACCCTTTCAATGCTAAGACTAGTTCTCAAACTACTAACCAGGTATATCCAAATACTCATCAAGATTTGCCCGTTCTGAAATCGGATGATTAAGATTTCAGTGGACTGATATACATGCATGCCATAGGTTTTGAATTACCTACCTACCTACCTACCTACCTACATACATACCTACATACCTACCTACGTACCTACATGCCTACCTATCTGCCTACCTATCTACCTACATACCTACCTACCAACCTACCGATCTACCTACCTTCCTACCTACCCACCCACTTTCATACATACCTACCAAGTTTCCTCTTAACATCGCTAAAACGTTTACTTGTATAACTATAATTTCTCTTCTTCTAAGACTTTTTAAAGTTGTTTTTAATCAATCTATTTATCTTTTAATTTCACAAAACTACCACAGTGTGTTTATGTGGTATAAAAAACAACAACAAATGGTGCAGTATTACATTGAGCGTGTACTTCACACCACCCGCCATCTCACAACAATGAAAATACGCCATTTAACCTTTGAACTTTGAACTTACGAGCTGTCTTAAACTTAAAGACTTATTATACTATCTTCTACTACGGTACTCAAGCTTTGATAGCTGTGTTATCTCTCTTGAGTTGACATTGCCGCCATATTGTCAGTGCGTAGTATGTACATTAATGTACTCGTATGTTATTTATATATATATATATATATATATACGCATCGTAACTTGCTTGGTTGGTTTTGTTATAAATGCTTGATATTTGTATTTGTGCCACAAAGTAAGATATTATGTATAATTATCTGTTACAATGTTTCTATAATTTGCCATAGTTGTTTATATATATATATATATATATATATATATATGTATTTAATATTATTATATACATTTCCAATGATTGCCATAAAGGTCTTCTTACACTGATGGTTCCCCCAATATGTTTCCATGGTAACACTTCCCACTAACGTAAAGATCAATATATTCTTGTTCCCGAATTTCCAGACTCTAGTCAAAGTTGATGATAATGAATAGCAGTAAATTACTGCACAAATTGTGTCGTTGTTGTTGGGGGGTGGGGGGTTGTTGTTATTTGCATGCCAATTTGCTCAGTTTTATCTAAGCCTTGTGTCAATATAATCTGTCTGATTGTTCATAATGAATGTCTACCGTGAATATCAAATTCTATCTATCCGTATGGATTAGATGATTGGCAGGTATAACAGTAGAGGTAGGTGTCACACATACGGTCAAGTCTTTCCAGGGTGTGTGTGTGTGTGTGTGTGTGTGTGTGTGTATGTGTGTGTGTGTATGTGTGTGTGTGTGTATGTGTGTGTGTCTGTGTGTGTATGTGTGTGTGTGTGTGTATGTGTGTGTGTGTGTATGTGTGGTGAATCTTCTATCGCTCCTGTCTCAGATTTACTGACATAACGACGATGATATAAATAATATAATGATATTATAGACGCCTGGACACATTGCGTTGTAATATAATATATTTATATATATAAATATATATTTACAGTATAGCTACAATCTGCATACACTCTGTGACATTAACAACTGCATAAAGAGCATTGGATTCTGTATACATATTACCTAAGTCGCTGTATACCTTTGGTATGTAATGGAGTTTCTCTTAACCCTTACACAGCGAGGGATGAATATAACATAACTGAAGTTTGCACAATCTTAAAAATGTACGTGTTCATATACCAGATAAATCAGTTTTAAGTGAACTGACATTTGCCATTGGTATACCTCAGTTCCCTGAAATCTGATTTATCTGGTATATAAGAAAAGGCAAGTCTTGAAGATTATGGTGTCCTTAGCATTGAAAGGATTAAAACAATTAAACATTCCAATTAGTCCCATTTCTCACATCCGTTGATGCTAAATCACAGCATTGTCAAAACGTATAAAACACAACCTTTGCAATGTATACAACACAAAAATAGAGAATTGTCTGCATGATACATATTGTGAGGGCTTACTTTTTCAGTTCTTTTACTCTTTTTCAACTTTTTTTTATTATTATTTCACGATTATCCAAACAAATAAAAAATAAACTGTCAAATTGTAAAGCACGTTATATCTAAGTACTTTATGTGCAATGAGTTAAAATTCACACGCAAATCGAAGATCTTACTCTAATTAATTACAACCTATTTCGTCTTACGTTTGTTTGTGGTAGGTGAGCTCCGTCTATAAATAAATGTCTTCTAATACAATTATTGGGAAGTCTAAAATGTGATGAGCTCGAATCTTGGATATATCTGTGCTATGTAAGCCTCCATTTTTAATCCTTTCACAGCGAGGTCTGATATTAAACCAACTGAATTATGAATTTTTTTGAAAATGTACGTATTCTTATACCAGGTAAATCAGATTTCAGTGAACTGATGTACGCCAAAAACCTGAATTTAAGGCTTTTGGCATGTTTTAGTTCACTGAAATCTGATTAATCTCGTAAGAGAACAGGAAAGGTCTTGAAGTTGTTGGTTTCCTTAGCAGTCAAAGGGTTAACTTTGATTAAAGTTGTGTACCACCTTACCTTACCCGTACCTTGCCTATTTGTAATACAAAGTTGTTCATCTTTTAAAAGACCAAGTGTGCAGTTCCAATAAATGTCACAGAGACTGTAGTTATGTGTTGTAGCCTATGTGTATCTAAAAAAATGCCAGTGATTTGTAATGTAAATAATGTATAAAATCCATATTATGCCAGTCTATTTGTACCAATAGGTTCTTTAGTATTTGTCTACTACGTAATATTCTTGATATTTCATCATTGTACTATACTATAATGTATTATATATATTGTATATTTTATGTTATATGCGGAAAATGAAGTGATGTGGGTGAGTGTCTATGATTGTGTGTTGTTGTATGAAGGGAGGGATGGGATGATTGTGTTACGGGTTCGGTGTATAAGTGTGGGTGTATTTGCGCGCGCTTGTGTGTTAGTAATTGCTGTGCACTGTGTGTGTTACAGTTTATGTGTGTATGTGTGTTTGTGTGTGTGTGTGTGTGTGTGTGTGTGTTTGTGCGTGTGTAATATGAGCAGAATGATAATAATAATAAGAAGAAATCAATGCGGCATTTGACATTCCTGTACAGACGAAAAGAAGAAAAACCTCACAGTTCGAAGGATTAGATCACAGAGCCAATTATATATCATCCCACCATTATACCTACAGTATATCACTTCTAACAATAATGATATATACTAAATACATATATATTATAATTTATTCATTCATATCATTCGCATACCCTTCAAATTTATATCACTTTGTGTTTTAAACAAACACAAAATACTTGTTGATATTAATTCATTCTTTCATAATGACCTTCACAGGTCACATCCGGTCAGTTGCTCAAGTTTCATGAATTGATTCTCCTAATTTTTATTTTTAACTTGGTGCCTACGTCACAGGGTCAAGGTTGGGATGAGGGTCAGGGTCAGGGTTTGGGATGGTTGGGGGGGGGGGGATTGTTGTCAGGACCATATTTACACTGGTTTTAAGCATTAGTCTAGATCTATTGCCTGACACGGACTTTGTCTCGTTTTTTTTCTTCCGAAAAATCCGTTCTTGTTGCCAAAAAGTTTTATTTGTATGGTGTTACTTTTCGTGTCATACTCCACATCCACGGCCTTCTATAGTATGACCTATGACTGTAGCTGTATAGAAAGCCTCAATACAACGCATTGGACATTATGCCAGTTCACTGCAATCTGATTTAGGATTTTGGTGTCCTTAGAAGTGAAATGGTTAAGGCAAACTGTTCCCCAACCTTATTATTATTACAAATATCGGAGGAATGAAGATGACCATCAATAATAGATGGAGATAAATTAAACAATTCAAAGTCTAAACTGTCTTGTTTTGTCTCTCTACGCTGCCCATGACATGCCCTTCTCTCCTTTGTGATTGTGATAGGTGGTTTACTGTTGGTTTTTTTTCCATTGTTAAGTCTTACAATGAAACCTTGTTTAAATTTAATGAATGTGTGCCATACTTTAGTATGTAGAGATCTCTTCATTTTTTGGAGGGAGTTTCATAATGCCGTCGGTAAAACTGCTAAACTTTGGATCACTTTTTTCTGGTACCAAAATGACGGTTAACCTTTTCTGCATCTTTTCCACTACTCAATATTCTTTATTACTGAGACTGCGTGTGTGTTCGTGGCCACAGAAGAATAATACGCGTTGCGAACTTGATGATACCAAATAGTTAAATTTTAAAGGTATTGATGGCTGTATCTGTATGTTACATTCCTGGGGGGGGGGGGGGGGGGGGGGGGGGG
>JAUEKZ010182966.1:2342-26290 GCA_031471865.1 Melibe leonina | reverse complement strand
CTTATTATGACTTAATGCATGCCACGGTCTCCTGCGGTCTACCGTGTGCGATGGGAAGAGTGGCCTTCAATTAAAATGCTGAGTGGTCGGCTGACTGGCCTGGTATAAGTTTCGCCTAGGGCGGGCCTAATCACAACACCTTGAGAACGATCGGACCGTGCAAGGACTGCGAGAATTGAATACGAAAATGACCGAATAACCCACGAGTGACCGTGGTGGACGGCGGAAGCTCGCGCCTGCCTTTCTCTATGGGGGTAACAGTCACCTCGCGCAACTGATTCAGGCCACCCACAACGGCCTCCGAAACGATACCTGTCGTTACCAAAAAAATCTTACCAAATTATATCTTGTCAAGGCATCTGCTCATCACCCATTCAAGTAGCTTTAGACGTATACAATTATGTATTAGTCTTAGCAAGAAGATATGGTCTAGGCAAGGACACAGCCCTTCTTGGGTCTAGATTAATTTAAAACTAAAGAGGTTAGAATTACCTTACAAACTTCGATTGTCTGAAGCACTTCTTCTTTTTGTGCAGCCAGTACACTCAAAATACGCATACACCATGGTTGTTGAGGTCTGTGAAGGCTTACTTGACGTCTTGCTAAATTTAAACAAACCTCAGTATGGTGGCCTTGTGTAGACGCGGTAGTGACTTTTTGCCCTCGTGAGCAAAGGCTGCCAAGTTTGTAATTTTGCGTGGAGGAAACAGCGGAGAGGGTGATGGCCAGGGAAGAACTAACGAGTGAGAAAAGGGAGATAACAATGTAACTATTTGATACTTTGACCAAGCACTTGATTAATGTTTTATCGTCTTTTCCATAATATGCATGATTTATAAATTTCTACATTAAATTTCTCTGTGATACTTGAACTTCTATTAGGCATTTATGTATCTATTGTTTTTTAAAAATATTTATTTATTATACTATGCCTACTTTACCATACATCATTTAGATTATACAGATAGCAACTGTAAACAGAATTTCCCCTCGGCGACAAATAAAGTTTATATCATTATTATTATTATTATTGTTATTATTATTATTATTATAGAGTATCTTTTTTGTTTTCTCTAGTATTGATATCGACTATCAATCGATAGTGGGTAACTAACATTGATAGAGTTCTCGATATTGTCCCTATAGATTTTCGCCTGTCCCTTGCATGCAGCGCTCTGGCTTACCTCCTTGAGCGATACCACAGACTAAAAATACAAAATCAAGGGAGCTAACCTCTTTGATAAAAACTGATCGGAAGGCATTAGAGTTATTTTTTCCTGAATTTCCCGCGGATACGAACAGTTCAATTTTCGTACTTGTCTAGGATTTACTGAAAAAGTTATTTTACATTTTGAAACAGGGATTTAGGGTCTAGATCTATCTAGATCTATCTATGTAGACACCATCTTGAAATGATTCAGTGTCGTCAAAGACTTTGGTATTAATTAGACTAGGCTAGCAGAGGATCTGAGACGTGATCTAAGACCATCTAGGTCTAGACTCTAGACCCCTCTAGATAAATATCTAGACGTCTAATTTAGTCTTGATTCGGTTGATAAAAATGGATGATTTCGACAATGAAGACGATGATTTACTTCTGGCTGCCACTTTGGAAATTGACTCTTTTTCTCTCCCAAAGGAGAAAGAAATAACAGGTGATTTTCGAAGGTTGTAGTTTCTTAAATAAGGATTTCATCCTCATGGAGAATGAACTAGAGTCCAGCCACCCAAACCCGACACCCCCCCAGTCTCGTCATGTCGTGAGTTTAGATCCTTCGTTTCCAAATATAGATATAGGCAGGGTCCTGGCGCAAACTAGAAGAGGGTCTGGGGGCCAACCGAAAAACCAATCAGAATCTAAGATGCGGCTGTAACAATATGTAGCCCCAGAACCCGTTTTGGCAGAACTGTAAAAATAGCGCAAGAACCTGTTTCGTTGGAACTGTAAAATAGCCACTTTGAATTTAAGTGATAGGCAAATGCAATGATTAAATTGCGTTATTTTTCTTTGTTGGGCTGCCCACCTCTCCCTCTGGCGCTTCAATTTGTCTCTCTTTGCATGCATGTAAGAGAAGACCCCACACTAGGCCCGGGCGGTCCGACGGGGGTGGTGGCAGGCATTCAAACCATGCTGCAAAATATGGCATCATAGTTGATCTCATTGCAAATTAGAATAGGGGGGGGGATAGGGTTTTCATTCTATCAACCATTACTGATCTCAGCGTTGGGATAATGAACACAACCTATGTCCCCTTACAAAATGGATTAGTCTAAGAGACGCTTTGATGTTATGACTGCTCTGTGGTAGGGGATGGGAAAGTGCGGAGCACTAAGATGCACCAGTCCAACTTTCCTATGGTTAACTGGGACTGGATGGCAGCCCAAGGACCAGACCGTGCGCACAGACCAGACCGCACGCGGTCTTTAAATCAAGGACTGATCATACGCTGCTTCTTGATTTCTTGTATCGGATGCACAAAGTGGCCAACCTGGTCGCTTGCGATCAAACACTTTTGTCTCTATTGGGTCATCTCCTTTGAAAATTCTAACCCAATTTTGAAATTCCCCAATCAGTAAAACACACCTTAAACAGCCTTCATTCTTTGATGGATGTTTGCGTGTGCAGCATTCTTCTGCTGTTATAAATTTATTGGAGATTGGGATTAGCGAAAATTTGGGCGTAAATGTGTGCTTGTGGCTTTATGTAAGTTTGCACTTATTTCTATTTCATGATCTTTTTCTCTCTCTCTCTCTGTTAGAGTCTGGTTTTCTTTTCTTGCCTGTTGTAAACGGGGTAAAGCGCATTATAAAAACTTTCTATTATTATTATTTATTATTATATGCGAATGTGAATGTGCATGTCTCTATCTACTTTTCTCTCTCTCTCTATGTGAGTGAGTATGTGTGTTTGTGAGAGAGGCTCCTCGTCTTGTTACCGCTTGTCTCGCTGCCATGCAACTTTCTCTTTCGCCACTGGGTGAGAATTCGAAAATTCTTATTCTCAGTTGAGTAAAAATAATCACCCCCGTTCAAGTCCTCACTGACTTTTTCTGGCCATCCGAAAGCACAGAAGTTGTGACCTTTTTTAGAACGGGATCTTGACTGATTTCAGTTGCGATTAGCAGGCTGGTTACTTGTGATGAGTTGATGGTTTGGAAAAGGTGGTGCAGATCCACCGGCATGTGCATTGTATTCCAGGAACATCTAAGTGTGTAGGTAAGCGCTCATAAGCACAGCCCATTGTTTTACTCGAGCTGATGCATGTTCAGGAATTGGTTTTCCTTCATCAAGCAGCCTGATTAGGGGTTTGTGTTCTGTGTAGATATAGAGTGACATGATGTGAAACTTTTTGATCCCAATATCAAGCTTAGAGTAGAGTCTCCTTATCCAGTTTTTCTATGCAGCATCCAATAAACGGGATGCAAAGCAATTGGTTTTTCTTCTCCATTCCTGAATTTGAGAGATAGAATCGAAGATGTATACCTCTTGGGGAAGCATCACAAGTCAAAATCGTTTGTTTTTTTGGGTGTCGTAATGCACTAATAGTTTTATCTGTTTGAATTTTTTTAGGCTTTTCAAATGCTGATTGTTGATGTTTTGTCTAAGTCCATTTTGTGTTTTTTTTAGAAGCTCATACAATGGATGCAGATGATGAGAAAGTTAGGCAAAAACTTTGAATAATAATTCAATATTCCAAGATACAATTTGAGTTCATGCACCTTGTTTGGTTCAAGTGCCTTTTTTAATTGCTTCAACTTTTTAAATTTAAGGCAGAATTCCATGCTTAGTCAGGCGATATCCTAAAAAGTCAATTTCGTTCTGAAAAAATTCACATTTCTGAATTGATTTTGAGACCTTTTTCTTGGCATCGTTTGAACAGTTTCCAACGTTTTCAAGTGTTCTTCATCAGGGGATCCTGTCACACAAAGGTTGTCAAAATAGATAAGCGTGTTTGGAATGTCCTTGAAAATTGCTTTGATTGTGCGCTGAAAAATTGCTGGGCATGACGATTTGCCATAAAAGGTAAACGTTTGCAGTTGTATACCCCACAATGTGTTGATGGTTGTGATCTCTTGGCTTTCCTCATCAAGCATTAAATGCGTGCATGCATGACTAAAATCCAATGGAGAATATGTGCCAATTTTTTAGCTAGTTCTTCCATTTTTGGAATAGGATTTTCTTTCTTTCTGATGTTTCTGTTAACTGTTATTTTGTAGTCGCCACAGATTTGCAGTCAATCATCTGATTTGATAATAGTTACTCTAGGCGTTGCCCAGTTTGAAAATTTCACTCTTTCAAGAATGTCTTCTTTTTCTAACCGTAAGAGTTCAGTTTCTATTTTTTCACTCGAGTGGTTGGTGGGCGCTACTTCATTTTCTTCTCTTTTTTGGCTTTATCTATCATCTTACTTTTTCCAGCGCTCTCTCCAGTGCTTCCTGAACAAGATCCAGTGGAAGCCATAAATTTAGCTGTGGTATAACAAGTTGGAACCAATTCGTCTCCTCTTCGTCAAAATGTAATCTAGAGACAATCTCAGACATTACAAAATGATGGTTGTTCTATTTATACTACTGCTAAACTGCTTAGTAAAGACTATAAAGCTACTTTTTAGACATTCGTTTTATATGATTATTTTGTCTTTTACCACATACATTTAATTTATCACACAAACAATGACAGCAAAGTAGCTGCAGGGATTCATGAAAAAATAAGCACTGCTATTTATACTGCTCCATTAGTGTCATTTTGAATTCATTGTATTCTTGTTGCCACTGGCAAAATGCCCTTGAAGCACCATTTGATATGTGGTATGGAATGAATGATGGGTACTGTGAACATCAGATTAAACGTTCTGATAGAAAGGGGTTGAGTTTTTAGAATTCTTATTGTTAAGAACTTGAGTGTGATACATATTAAACCAATAGGTTTTACAAACCTGTTTAGGGTGAGGGATATGAGGCATGGAAAAATATTTTTTGTTGTAGCTGTGATAGTTCAGTCCACCTCTAGCTGCATGTTCCAAAGTTTTTTCATGGGATGTAGGTATTCAGTAGCAGGGATGGAGAGAGCAATGAAGATATAAATAGTACGTTGATTGGTGTGAGTTCAATCCCTTGCCTCATAAGATATGATACATAAGCGGAAGTGACATCCTTTTAAATGTTCCATTCTATGATAGATACTCACAACTTTTTTTATCTTTTTTTCTCCCAGGTGACACTGCAGTTGGTGTAAAAGCCTTTGGTGTCAGTTTAACTGCTCCCACAGTTTTTCCCTTCCCATTTTCTCCCTATGGCATCCAGAAAGATTTCATGAAGAATCTTTATGTCTGTCTTCAGGAGGGGAAAATTGGAGTGTTTGAAAGTCCAACTGGTACTGTAAGTCTGAGGTTTTGTCATCAACGTTCTTTAACCCTAATTTACATGTACTGTTAAAAATGAAACTAAGATCAATATAGGTTTTAAAAGTAATAGAATTCCTTTCTCCTGAATTTTTCAACCATATAATGTTAAATTTACTTTGATCACTCAGTCAGATTTGTGTGTGGGGGGGGGGGGGGCTGGTTCTGCAAGTTTAGAATGAAGTATCAGGGTTGCCTGGATTTAATATAATTCCAGTTGCTTCTTTGCCCTGTTTTTAAGTCTGTACTTATTTCAATTTTTAAAAACTGATCGATGACAGGGCAAATCTCTGAGCTTGATCTGTGGAGCCCTTACATGGCTGCGAGACTACCACAAAAGCCAGTCTGATCAGCTGAAATTGCTCTCAGGCTCTGCTCAGGAAAAGTGAGTAGCATTTCACATTTTATCCTTTCTATTTCTAAAAAACCCATGCTTCTAGTTCAATTTTTTGCAAGGTCTTGTACATACTTTGCAGATTATGTTCGATTTTCAAAAATTAATTGTTGTCACGCATGCTGAACAGCTGAATGTATATATTCCTAAACCACTACTCAAAGTAGATGCAAAGAATTAGCTTTTTCCTCAGCTGTGATTATATTGTGGCAATCATTGCACCGCATCACACTCATGATGAATTCTTTTATGTTGTGTCATGTGACATCTGTAAATGTTGAACCTTTTTTGCTATCTCCATCGCTACTCTCACTCACTTCCCTTACCATTGAAAATGAATAACCCATGAAGTTGGAACAACCCTCTTCGTCTTGTTAGCTAACTGCTACAATATGTAAATATATGTTTTATTTCTTTTCAGGAAAGATAAAGTTTCTGTTGATCAAGAAAGTGGAAAGAATGGTAGGAAACAGCAATAAATGCCAGTTGCAAAGGAACTATCACTAGAAATAGTGAATCTCATTACAATGCCGCCATTCACTTAGTAGATATTTACATTCAAAATGCACTGAAAATATATGCTTTTTTACGCTACGGCCGAAATGACCTCTGCTCTTATTACACTGGCATCGTTTTGGTCGGTTCGTAACAAAGCGTATTTACTCCCTTTCCCGCCCCTTGAATTTATGATACCAATTATGACCCCTTACGGTCAATTGCACTTGTAGAATTCCCGGTGTGATACATGGGTGGTAAGAACTAAACAAAGACGCACAATGTACACACATATAACGCACGCGCATAAACACACACTCAAGAAGTCACAGAGGTAGAGAGAAGGGAGAGAGAGAGAAATAAAAGAAAAAAACGGTTCCAATCCTATTCTGGGTTAATATATGGATTGCTTTTGGAAGAAAATTCACTTTAAGTTACAGATAGATAAAATTGCGCGAGTGGCAAGTAGTTAGTTTACGGATCGTGCGGTTTCGAACCCAAGTCTTCCATTACTTCACTTGACTTAGGCTTGGGAGGTAACAGGATGGCTAGGAACGTATTTCTGTCATAGACTAACATCTTTAATTGTGTTGTGAGATAAAAACACTCCCTCCACATAACTAAGTGTTAACGACCCTACCCCACGCTGTCTTATCAAAAGACTGCTTAAATATTATTTAGTTTACAACCAGATTAAACAATTTCTGTGATGTAGGCTAGCTTGAAATTCATTGACACCAAAAAAGTTGCTTCGCATTTTCTGTGTTCTGTTATGTGGCAGTATTATTTAAATGGCAACTGCTTTGTTAACTTCAGATTTAGAATTTTTTACGCCGTTGATATGACCTATATTATGTTAAAAAGAGCTTTAAACAGAAAAGAACAAATAGAGAGAGAGAGAGAAAAAAAAAGAGACTGACAGAGAATATGCAAGTAGTATGACTACCATGCCACGACATGCAGGTACGGTTAATATGTATTAAGGCTAGCTAGTATCAAACACATTTTGACATATAATATTTATGCAAGTTAAGATTAGTCCTACAACTCCTCGAGATTTTCAAGTCCATACTTCCACCGCTCGGTCTTACTGTTGACGATGAGTTGACAGAATTTGTACCGCAATTTAATTCTTCCACATACACCACGCATGTACACGCACGCGAACACACACACACACAAACACCCATACTATGAACATAAAAAGGTACAAACATATACGCACGCACGCATGTATTTACACACACAAACATTTATTTATAACCATGCCATTATACGCATGCACACACATACGTTCACACACACACCTAGCCACCCACACATGCACACGTTGATACAAGGAATCCATTGGGTTTTTTTATGAATGTTTCTTGTTAATAAGAAGAGTATAAAAAAAAGGTTTCCTGTTGAAAATAGAGATGTTACTCTGTCCAATGTTGATAATAAAATGACGACGTGGGAGTGAAACAACTTTGACTCAGAACAGCCAGACTGGCATAAATCGTAATTTGCTGACCACCCATAGTCCAGCCGTACCGTAATAAATTGCAAGGTGTCTGTGCTGCAGTGCTACCATACTGTAACAATGTGTGCATTTATAGAGAAAAATACGCTTTTTTACAGTACAGCCAAATCGAGTTGGCAAACCGAAATACGCTTTTTTTACGGTACAGCCAAATACTTTTCAATTTTTTGGAAGGTGCCGGCCTAACGATGACCATTACGCTTTTTTAGGATACAGCCGGACATAGGATATGCATTGTTTTAGGGCTTGGTTACAATGGGGTTGAACTATGTATGATCAATGAATGACTTTTGTATAATATATATGTAAAAATGTTTGCCTTATACTTAATAACACATGTTTGAAAAGTGACAGCTTTCTGTCTGTTGTCTCTTCCCACCATGTTGCAGGAATGGACTGGATTACTGAGTTTGCCAGAAAAAAGGAACAAGAGGAGGCTTTAGAAAAGATAAAAGTAAGTTCATTTGATTTTGACTTTTCACTATTTCTTCTCTTCTTCTTCCAATTAACTGACTGACTTGGCTGGGCCGAGTATTATCTTATCTTATCTTATCTTATCTTTTAACGTGGTCGAATACAGACCTCTTTGATTCCTAAAGCATATTTTCTCTCTAATTTTTAATTGAATGCAATAACTTATAGGGTCTTTCTTAAAGGTATACGTTGAAGCGTATATTTAAAGGTTTGTATGTTGTTCATAAGCTTTGCAGTTGTAAGCAAGCTGTTCCATAACCTTATAGTGCTAGGGAAGTAGGAGTGAAGATAAGCTGATGACTATCAATATTAGATCGAGGTAAATTAAACATCTCATAGCATAGCCTGATTGTCAAGTTTGTCTCTGACTCAAACTCCGCTGGTATTGGTCAATTGGGATTTCTCTAAGACTGTTTAGCCTTTTTGTAAAATATTGTTATCTTAGTCCTTGCTCTCTCCTCTTGGAGCGGTAACCATCCTAAGTTCTTCATATTAGTATTTGTTGAGCCGGTAATAAAGGAGTAATTATTAGTTACATATTGAGCAGCTTTCTTATACACTTTATCAAGTTTTTCTATTTGATTTTTATGAAGTGGATCCCAAACAAGTGCAACCATAATCGAGTATAGGTTTTACAAATGTTTTATAGCATTTTTCTTTGATATATTTTGGATAGTTGGATGAGTTACGTTAAGAAAAACAAAAATGGTATTTGCCTTTTTACACACTGCATTGCTCTGCTCTTTCCATTGTAGTCTATTACTACTAGATATTTTGCATTTTTCATTTCTTTTACCCTTTTGTCGTGAATAAAGTATTTTTCTTGTTTTGGGTTTAATTTATTTTTTAGCACTTGGCATTTTTCTGGATCAAATTCCATAAAAATGTCGTCTTGTAGAATTTTACAATACTTTTTATCGCTTATTCTTCTGTATAAAAAACTGTCATCTGCAAATAATCTTAGTTCAGCCCCCGGTGGTAAATCTTTGTTGATATCGTTTATTTAAATGAGAAGAGCAATGGGCCTAAAACTGTACCCTGCGGCACCCCTGATCTTACAGGTACTTCATTCGATTCCATTCCATTAACTATCACCGTTTGAGTTCTCTCTGAAAGAAAAGATTCTATCCAATTTGGAATTTGTTCTGATATTCCATAAGTTTTTAGTTTGTAAAGTAACCCTTTTTGATCAACTGTGTCAAAGGCTTTTGAAAAGTCTAGCAGTATTGAGTCTATCTGACCTTTAGGGCAGTTGGTAAAGTCATTAATGGTGGTAATTATTTCTGATTCACAGCTTCGTTTTCGCCTGAAACCATGTTGTATGTTATTTAAAATTTTATGGTCTTCCAAATGGTCCATAATATTGCTGTGGATTATATGTTCTAACAAGTTGCAAGTTATTGATGTTAGAGACTCAGGCCTATAGTGTTCTGCTTTTGATTTATCTCCTTTATTTGTATTTAGAATTTTGTCTTTGGTCTCTTTTGATAAACTTTCAGAAAGAACAATCCTACATTCAAAATCGTGAAGCTAAATTGAAGGAGCTCCAAAATGATAACCCAGATGTCAAGAAAAGAAAGGTGAGAGACAGTTAAGTTGTACAAACTAATCATATGAAAAATATTTGATGCATGTGAAATCATTGCTTGACCTCTACAGTGGCAAGAGATACTGAAGTTTGTGTGAGAGCTTCTTAATAGAAAAAGTTGTGCAATGGAGATTTCACTGAACAAATTTGAACTACATAACTATTATATTGACATGAAATGTTAAGAAGGATTTGTATTTCAAAACAATGTTTTGTATTTTTTTAAAATTCAATGTTATTTTACTGTGACCTCTGGTGTTGTTACCCAGCACTATTTGGAGAAAAGCTTTGATGATCTAATGAGTGGAGCATCCTTAGACATCAAAAAGGCGTGCATGAAAGAACTTGAAGACTTAGAGGATGAGATAAACTCCTCAGGATGTGAGGAAGATGATGGTGATCTCATGGTGGCTGAATACTTTAGTGACGATGAAAAGGAATCCAAGGATTATGCAGACGAAGATGAAGAAGAGGACAGCATCACAAAAGTGGGTGAATCACTGAATAATTTTTGGTTAATTTTTTTAGCATTTGTCTTCCATTTTTTCTCTCCTTAATTTAAATTGATATGAAAAGCAAAATGCTTGGTTTATTTTTTATATCAATGATGATTTCAAGATTTTGCATATTCTGTTTGGTTAGAATTGGACCCCACAGTGAAAGTGTTAGACGATTCTGTCCTTATAAATTGATTCACAGCTGTAGCTGCAGGTTTTTATCTGCGTTCTTAAATCTGAGTAGAAGTTGTCAAAACTTTCGCCTTCTTCCTGCCATCTCTTGTTGAACAGAAAATATTCATAGGTGATATGGACCTCTCCAAAAGCAAACATTTCAAAGGCATCCTTTATCTCTTGAATGGTTCTATTCTCTGCTGGAGATTGGAAATTGAAAGCGTTGTAGGCTCGAAGGGCATCATCATCTGACATCAAGTAGGTCCAGGAAAAGAGCTGCCTGAACCTCCATTTGCTGTGTATTTATCTTTGCGAGTGAAGTAGGCCTATACCTCTTCCATCATTGATTTAACAAACGTCATTTGTTTTGCTATTTAATCCGAAGCTAAGCTTATCTGGGGGCCTTAAACCAAGAACGAGGCGCAGTGGCCTAACCAGTAGCGACGCAGCACAGTACCCGGGCGCTCCGGGTTCGAATCCTACCAGAGGTACTTCGGTTTTTCCTTGGGCAAGAAAATTTACTCCAATTGCTTCACCCCACCCAGGTGTAAAATGGGTACCAATCCACAATTTGGGTTGGGGAAAGTAATCTGCGAAGGCCAGCGTCTTATCCAGAGCATGGCGACCATTGTCATCTGTCCGCTTCATGCTACAAAATCCAGGATAAGCTCTGGGTCCATGGGCCATAAAGGCTCCAAAGGACTTACTACTACTACTATTTAAACCAGGAATGGTTGGCATTGTGTCGATGTTAGAATTTGATATTAACTATGGGTGGATCTCACCTCTAACAAAGTTTGATTGTTTACCGCTGCCACCATGTTTTGTGATGCATTGTTTATATGATTGGGATCACGGATAGAGAGTTAAGATAGCAGATAAAGCAAACCATAAGTGGCAGGTCACAATCAAAATCAGAAAGACATATGTTACTTTATTATTGTAGGAAATGTTTACAATTACCAACGTAGTTCAAGTGGTTCAATACACATAGCAATATGGATCTCAATTGTTGCGGACGACAACCGCGTAATGGGTACCCTTAGAGGTTTTAGAGCATTTAATGTTTTTGAAATTTGTGAATTGTTGGTATGCAAAGCATGCACTGCAACAGATTCTTAGATTGTGTTAATCAAGGTGTGTTTGTGTCGTGTAAAAGGAGAAAGTTATGATGGATTTTATATTGATTGATACTTCCTGTCCACAGATCTACTACTGCAGTCGCACACACTCCCAGCTGTCCCAGTTTGTAAGAGAAGTCATGAAAAGTCCCTTTGAGAATGTCCGAGTTGTCTCCCTTGGGTCGAGACAGGTAATGGAGACATCAACCTTTATGGAAAAATGCAGTCATTTACTTTTATGTGCATGATGATGACATGGAATTAACCTTCTTTTTTTTCTATAACAAGTGCGGAATAGGTGCTAATGATTGTTTTAAATGTGTATCATTGTTCATGTTTGGCTTTACGGTCACAAAAACAGTTCAATTCCCATATCTCCTCCTAATTCCCAGCAGGAATCACTGTGTTTCCTGAAATCCCACCTTTCTTCCTTTATAGCACATCTTACCTGACAGGGCAGAAACATGTTGGCGGAAGATTAGACTTTCAAAAGGGGTGAAAATAGTTTAAAAACCTTTTCAGAATGAGTCCATTTGAGTGCATTTAAATAGATTTACTTGTCTCTATCCCACTGCTGTATGCAGCGTTCACTTTAGATTGTCAGGTAAAGGCGGCCAGTCCCTCATTGGTAACGGATGTACGGCGCTGGCGGTGAAAACGAATACCGCTTGACATTTTGGGTCATTTTTTGTTAATTTAAGACCAACACAGTACAGCTTCAAATATATGTATCAAAACCATATTTTAGGTAGACAATGACCAATGTCTGTTGTTTCCATTGGTTTTATTCTCATCATTATGGTAAGAGAAGATTATAAGATAGATCGCCTTAAAAGTGGGTGCATAATTTAAACAGGTTAAAAAGATTTAACTTGCCATTACTTGGTTAATAGAGTTTTTATGCATAAAGTAAAAGTATGGAAATGATAGTCAATGTTTAAGGAACATCAACATACAGAAAAATGTAGTTTCATCCAGCCATTTATCAAAAATCAGCTCACCTGTACGTCCTTATCCTTAATTTCGGGAGGTTGAACAGGCCTTTCAACACAGCATTAGGATGATAAAACATTGCATTGCAAACAAAAATGTCTTACACAAACTGAGGGACAAATACGTAAATACACAAATACAACAAAGCTTAGAATACACACACACACAACTACTTAGCTCATTTCATCCATTTCCATAATTCCGCCGAGCATTATGAAGGAGAGCAGCTATTACTATTTAGAAAATAAGATGTCGATTTTAACGTTTTAGCGGCTGGGATTAAAGCCCACCACTCTACCAGTTCCAAAGCAAACGATCTCCCACTGAGTGTAGATAGATCCTATGTCCTGCATGATATGAGCACAATATAACAACAGCAGCGCTGTCTACCCTTCCCTTCTCTCGACTGGGACTAATGCTGTGCTCTAATCGGGAAGCAATGTAACGCCGTCTGCCATGATTTATTCCAGCATAGCCAACACAAAAGTCGAGCCGTGTCCGGAGTAGGGTGCTGTACCCGGCATGTGGCTCTCGCTGGGTAAAGGTTGATTTGTTAATTTGATCTATATCTACTAGAAAACCTTGCTTAAAGGTTAACTTCCAAATGTCTTTTGACCTCTCATATTCCCTGACATTTATATCAATATCTGTTTTGTTTTGTTTATGGTTTTCTTTGATAAGGCAGAATAAAATGAATGTTTTTTTAGTATCATTCTTCATCTCTTTCAGAACATGTGCATCAACCACCAAGTACAGAAACTCAAATCCCTTACCCTCATAAATGATAAATGCCGGGAACTGAAGCAGAAAAAAAGTCAGTGTGATTTTTTAAACTATGCATTATTTGAAACAAGAATGTGCAGGTATTTGATTCAAAAATGCAAACTGCAGGCTGTTTGTTTGACTTCCTTTTTTATGTTTTAGAAAAGAATCAAGTGTTGTGTTTGCAAATATATTTCAGTGCTTCCAATCATCCAAGTTTCTGCAGATATCCGCAGTTTTGAACTTTCCACAGTTTTCCGCTGTTGAAAATACTTTCTGCACTCAAAACTGAAAGAAAAAATATGCGGAAAAAATATACGAAGCTATGGTCAAATTTACTTCTGCAGACATTTGTGACAGTGGATTACTGATTGTATACATCTAATTGTTTGAAGGTGAAATAAAAGGAGTGACTTGAAAAGGAGCAATGTTGCTGGCTAAACTTTGAATGAAGTGAAGTGCAGCTAGGATTAATTTCATTACGTACAAGTACCCACGCAACAAAAACAGGCTAAACAACTGTAGATATTTATTTTTAGCAAAGACTCTGTTAGAAACAATATGAACAAAGTATCTGTCATTTGTTTGTTTGTTTATTGAGTTTTAGGGCGCTTGTAACTGTTATGGTTATATATGCGCCGAGGGGTAAGTAAGATGATAGGCTAGTTAAATGAATAGCCAGACTTGGAAAAATATATATATCATTGTAAAACTCAGCTCTTCCCCTTTGATTTGTTATGTGTTGTGTGTTTTTTAATTGATTTTCAAAGCATAAGAGTTAGTTCCCTTCTTTCAGGAATTCAGGACTAGAAATTTTATGTGGCTTCGCGAAGGAATGGATTCATAGTGATGAGAAAGACAGTATTTTAAAGAAAGATTTTTGGGTTGGTTTTTTTTTTTCAGGCAAATCTAGACCTGGGTGTCCTTTTGATAAGCAGGACCGGCTTCATGTCTTCAAGGATAAAGCATTGGTAAACTGAACAGTTGTTTATTTCCTTTTTGTCTTTTTGAAGTAATTTACACTGAAACCTTATTATGCAGGCACCTCTGGCGGGCACTACTTGGGTCCTTCTTTTTTTAGCTTGATCTGTTGTGGAATTGTGTTCGTGTTTTGGTTTTGGGCAACCCTGGCAGAACCTCAGGTGGTTGTGTATTGTGTGCACTCTTGTGAAGAGAGAGAGAGAGAGTTTGTGTGTAGTATAGTACATGTGTGTAAGATGTAAGAGAGTGAACTTAAGTCAAGATAGAAAACTGAGGAGCTCATTTCCCTGTCCACTTTTATTATTTATTAAAGTTTCATTTCACATAAAGGACTGTGCAGTCCTTGTTCTTATTTGTAAATTGTCTATTCACAAAGTATCCCCAACATTAACTATCATCTTACTTTTTCCAGCACTCTCTCCCGAACAAGCATACACACACAACTGTTGTAACTCTTAGCTCAGTCTTGGTCCTGCCTATTGTCCTAACAGACTTATAAATGGCCATCCTCCATGTTTGACACTGTGGTACCTAACTACAGGGCACTTGCTATCTAGAAGGACTGAGTACTTTTGTATACGAAGGGTGGTATAATATCCTGGCTCTCCTTGGACCATAATAGTGCAGTAGCCATCATCAGTTGTAGTGTCCGTCCATCGTCGTTCCCCATAGACTTCTCTCATGTCTGCCATTAACCCCTGACCCCTATCAATCAGCTCAGTTGGTTGTAACCTGCTGAGACTTCTCTCCGTCATTCCTAGTCTAACTTTTCACAACCCCTCCCCTGACCCTTCCATCGCCCATCTCCTACTCAATCCCTGCTTACTACACCCCACCCTATTCTTACTCTTAACCCTTTCACAGCAAGGTCTGACTCTAACCCATCTGAAATATGCAAAATCTTGAAAATGTACGTGTTCTTATACAAGATAAATCCGATTTTAGTGAACTCACATGGGCCAAAAGTGTGAAATTCATTGGTGTGTTAGATAGAAGACTATCACTATCAATGAATAAGACATGTTGGTTGTTAGAAGACTATCACGATCAATGAATAAGACATGTTGGTGTGCTAGAAGACAATCACTATCAATGAATAAGACATGTTGGTGTGTTAGAAGACTATTACTATCAATGAATAAGACATGTTGGGGGCGGATGGTGGCAAAAGTGGGAGGTGTGTGTTTTTGTGTTAAAATAGCAATTTGGTAATACCGTCATTCTTGTTATTTCGCCAAGTTAGTGGTTTCCCCTCATCTGGCAGTATAACAAGGTTTATGTGTATATCATTTTCTAACTAAAGTTTAAAGAAACTGTGCATGAATATTGTGTTTATATTTTCTTCTGTGTTGATTTTTAGACAAACTTATATACTAGCTGATATGAGTTCCTAATCTGGAATTGTTATTGTTTATTTGTTGGGTTTTTTTTCGTATTGTGGACCAGTTCATAGACAGTGGAATTTGGATAAGTCAACTCGCTTAAAGTAAAGGTAACTCTTGGTTCAAGTCAAATTCTGTATTGTTTCATTGTTTAAAGACCATGGATGAAGTCAACACTTGTTTAGAGTCAGCAATTTTTACTAGTCCTGAGTCATTGATTTTATCAGGATTCCACTGTGTAATACTGCTAATATATTTTTGATTGTTGATTCTTCCCTAGATTGACATTTTGGACATTGAGCAGCTTGTTTCTCTGGGCCGCAAGTCCAAAACATGCCCGTACTTTGGTGCCAGATATGCTGTTCCTGCAGCAGAGGTAAGTGGCATTTGATCTCTTACATGGAAAAGCCCCCTTTTCCCATGGCCATTTGTGAAAAGCCAGCATTATTTATTTTTTTCAAAAGCTTTTAATGCTATGCGAATCTAAATGTAGCCAGTTTTTTTAAAATTTAACATCTATTCGAGAACATATATGTACTAGATAATGCTTGTTATACCACCATCATAAAATTGTGTTGCAAGGAATAACAAATGAACCCTATGTTCAGTCTGCAAGTGACATAAATCTTCAGTTTCACCCACTCTCACTCTGTTAACATTTGGCTCAGTTCTCTCCTTTTACTGTCGGGTCAATCAAAGTTCAATGCTAGTTCCCCTTGCCGGCAAACAGTAAGTTCTTTCACCTCCGTTACCGATCACACTCGGATCTAGATACCCCAGGCCATATCTGAGTGACATTAAAGTCTGCATGCTGTATTTACAGTAATACTTCTGGAGTTAGTTCTTGGCCAGCATGTGTCTGTCAGGTCACTGGACAACCGTTATTTTTAATAGATGGATATGGTCTCACAATTCAGGAAGCAGAAGGACGCTTGCTATGATCCCTGCACACTTGTAATGAAGATCGGCTCTTTTGTCATGCTTATTTTGGGGTGTTAGAAGACTATCACTATCAATGAATAAGACATGTTTGGGGCGGATGGTGGCAGAAGATTGATGTGTGTGTTTGTTAAAATAGCATTTTCGTTATACCGCCAACTAAATGTTTTCCCACCAACTGGTGGTATGATGAGGTTTAAGTGTACTTAAGTGAATGTCTGTGTTCAGCAATGATGCAGACTGAGAGCTGACAACAACAGAGACTGTGACGATATTTTTGACAGCCACCTTTCACCTCCTTAGAATGCTGGAGATTCGTTCTCAAGGTGATTATGTAGCAACGCCAAACGACCCCCATTTCCGTGGGCACAAAAATTACGCATTTTCCTATCAAAATTTACAAAAACTCCGGCCCGGTTTTTTTACAAGTTCTTCTTTTAAAAAGTCTCGTAAGGTGTTTTTTGTGGGTCAAACTTAATAAAACTTTGCAGCCTATGGTTATATTTTCACGTGCGGTATGTACTATTTCAATCGTGTAAATAAAACTGGTTGTTTTGATGTGTTACGTGACAAAAACAAGTGTGTTTTGAAAACTACATGGAATACGGTGTACAAAGTACATATACAGGTGGGAAGAGCTATCCTTTATCTCTATTATTTGTGAATTTCACGTATTTAGAACGTGTTCTTATTTCGTGGTGAATATTTAAACATGATCACTTTGCCTTAAAATTGACAATCGAAAAAGTAGGCCAAGCCTAGCAGAAGTCATGAATGAGTTGTAAATGCAAGCTCGATTCTCATTGGCTGAAAATAACGTCACAAAATGGCGGCGCCCATTGGAATAAAATCCTCTCTAAATCATTCAGCTTTTATAGGGGTATTAATATTTCGTATACAGCACTAAAAAATCGCAATACAATGCCATTTAACTAAAAAGAATTGAATTTATTTATAGATTGTTAGAAACTAACGATTTGACAAAAGAATGTGTTATATTTTGAATGCTTTTATTAAAGTAAGCAAGGTTATTTGAGGTCATTCTATCTCTGTGTTTGTGTTTGCTGACCTGTTCTACCTAAATAATGGACCATCCCAAAGAAGCTGCAGTTTGAATTTTTTGTCTCTTAAGTATTTGCAGCCAACGATCAATAAACTAATTATGAAACTATACAAAAATATCACCTTAGGTATCAGCTTTTTCAGTTGTCAACAATGAATCGACAACTACTCTACTGGTACTGAAAAAGGGGGATACTAAAAAAATGATAGACAATGAAACGTCTCTGGCAGGGTCAGGTCTGACTGTTCTTTTAACTAGCCCATTATCCTCTTACTTACCCCTGGGCGCTTGAACATAGTAGTTGCAAGTGCCCTAAAACTCAATAAACAAACAAACATGGTGGCAAGGAAAGTACAATCTTTTCTAAAACAAGTAAAATCCAATTCTTGAGATTATAAAGCTTAAACAGTTTTTTGTTTCAGATTGTTGCCTTACCATACAACACATTGTTGCATAAAAAGACCAGAGCTGCTTGTGGAATCAAATTAGCGGGGAGCGTGATTATCATTGACGAAGCCCATAATCTTCTGGAAACCATCAACAGCATTCACAGCATTGAGATTTCAGGGGCTCAGGTAAACACTCAATTCAAAGGGCCCATTTTTGTTTTTTTCTGTGCTCAAATCAGACTTCAAATCTTACATAGGAAAGAATGAATATATACATGACCATAGCAATTTTTAGAAATGATAATTTTAAAATATCTTAAAATGTTGTATTTCATCGTACTAGTGAAGGAAAAAAGACTTCTTTTCTTCTTTTTTTTTCTCTTACTTTCTTTTTGATAATCTGTATAATTTGTTCCAGGTGATCAAAGCACACTCCCAACTCAGTCAGTATGAGAGGAAGTTCAAAGGGAGGCTGAAAGCCAAAAACCTGATGTATGTGAAGCAGATACTGTTTGTTTTGTCCAACTTGGCAGTAGTCATGGGAGGTAAGTAGGACCAACTTACTTCTTTGTCTGGATGGGGGTTTGAAACTCAATTATCTTAAGGCTGCAAAATTTTCTTCACTGAAAAGAAGTTTAATTAATGTTTGGTTTTTGTGTATTTCATATTTGCAATAATACATACTTGTTGAAATATTTTTTCTATTAGGTAAAGTTGAGTATGTGGCAGATTCACAAAGAAATTCCAAAGAAGGTATTTGTCTTTTGTTTTTTATTCTACTCCTGTGTAATTTATTTATCAAAAAATTGTGAATTAATTTATGGTCACTGACACTAGGTATAGTAAAAGAGACCCTACATTGTTGTTTTAAGATCAAATACTCAAGTATTTGGTATCAATCTGTTGAGCATTGATTGCTCTATCTGCTGATGCTAGTTTGATTACTAAACGGTGATTGTTGTGTTTGTAATTTTGAGGGAAATGCTGAAAATATGAAAAAATTCAAGTTTTTTACAGTGCTATTTTCACTTACAAGTGGCTGTGTAGAAGGCTGATGTCATCTCATATATCCAAATTGATTATAATCCATACAGTGTGATCAATGTCGATATATCCAAACCAAACAAAATTGAAATACACAAATAATTACTCCAAAAATGTGAATTTAGCCGTAATTGGCCTAGGTCTACCCTCACCACTAGTAGTAGGCGTATCCATGGCGATAAATCAAACACTTCAGAAAATCTTATCACTGTGAATGATTCACAACATCAACCAACTTGATCTACGCACGGGAAGGAAGGAAATGCACTCTTTTAACCAAAAGTAATAAAAAGGTTGGGAAGATAAAAACTTAGAACAAGACAATAGGCTCTAAACAAAACAATGTATAAACGACGTATCATGCGTTGTTCCACAGAAAAATGGCCAATGAATCAACGTACTGTGTGTTGCTACACAGGAATAGAGTTAAAAGGTCTATAAAAATTAAAAAACTACTGTTGTACTATTGTATTATTCAGTTATAGTCAGAGGGAAACAACCATGGTTATCACGTCTCTATTATTACTTCATTTATGTCCCTTTGATTACATATTGTATATTTATGAATAGTAAACTATAGAATTGTCCCTTTTGCTTTGTAATGCATGTTCTTGACAGGAAGTGTCAACATGTTTATAAGTTCCTGCAAATAAAGCATGTTAGTTGACCAACCTTCCATGAGCCTTTGAGCTTAACTTCTTACAGCTGGTCCTAACACCTGTGGTCCCAACAATGTCGTCCTCAACTGTAGTTAAATTCTTTGGTTAGATCAAGTAACTTTCTCATGGAATGAGTTCTTACAAGTTTTGCTTTGTCTATTTTCTAAGGTTTAAAATTGGCGTACTGATTAGTCTCAGATGTGCTCCTATTGTTATAAAATGAGCATGCTGTGTTTGATTTTTGCAGAGGTGTCACTACTGACCATCAATGACTTCCTCTTCCGTGGCCAGTTTGACAACATGAATATGTTCAAGCTTCTTCGTTACTGTCAGCGGAGCTCCATCAGCAAAAAGGTGGGCCATTTTGTTCTTGGGATAATTCTTGTTTTTGGAATATGTCAATTAAAAATCTAAGTAGGGTTATTGTTCCTGCAGGGCAGATGTGTTGTTGACGTTTTCTAAAAGCTTCAGCAGGCCTGAGGTCAGTCAAAGACACTCAACAAGTTTGCCATCATATCATCTTCAGCAATATGAAAGCCGAAAGCATTACTAAACAATAAATATGAAGTGAGTGTAGCTTGAAAAGTCACTTCCAAATATCCTGCCTTGATCAAATTTTGGCATTGTTTCCTGTGTATCATTAATGAGTATCTGTTTTAGTTTGCAGGATTTTCATTTTGAATCATTTTGATGTCAACTTTTGGTGCTGCGCTGTGGCCACTGGGCCTCAATTTGTTCCTCAAGTGTGGATTACTTTTTGGTTTTTCCATTAATTTGCTGTAGTATTCTTGATGTTAATGTACAAACAAAGAAGAGATTATGAAGACATCATGTTTATCTATATAACTTTTAGTATGTTGATTCTTGCTTTTGGACTTTCATCTCAAAGTAATGTTAAAGGTCGAGCTCTGTTTACACAGTGGCACTCTTGTCAATTAGTATTCGACCCTATTATTTGCCCAGTGAATTCTCTATTCTATTTTTAAACACTATCTTCATTCCATCAATGCAGGGATCGTACTGTCCAATGTCATAAATGGCAGTCAATCAAATCACCAGACGTACCAATCAATATTATGTGTACCTGTGACTTTAAAACTGCCATCCCTCATAAACAAACTTCCATCAATATGAATATATGAACTTAAAACTCAAGAAAGAATAAATCAATTGACTTCTGTTTAATATAAAAAATGTCTACAAATATCACCCCTTGCCACCCATAGGTGGCTCAGATCACTTCACTTTCAACCGTAATAGAATCCGTGAATAAAACGGCACAAACCTGAAAAGACAATGATTAATGTCTGGGAAGAAAGCACCATTGACACAACGAAGAGGATGCATACAAAACCGACCGGCTATCTATCATTATCATCTTACTTTTTCCAGCACTCCCTCCTGTGCTCTCTTAACAAGCATACACATACACAGCTGTTTTGTATCTGTTAGCTCAGTCTTGGTCCTGCTTGTTGTCCCAACAGATTTATGGTCACTCCCCATGTTTAACACAATGGTACCTAACTATAGGGTCACTTGCTATCTAGAAGGACTGAGTACTTTTGTACACAAAGGGCAGTAGAATATCCTGGATCTCACTGGACCCTAATTGTGCATGATGTGGGTGGTAGCCATCATCTGTTTGTGTGTCCTGCTTTGTGATTGTGAGAGGTGATATTTTTTTCTTTGTAAATCATCTCTTTGTTGTCACCTTTTTGAGAGATGATATTTTTTTTTCCTGTAAATCATCTCTCTGTGAAACATTCCTGGCAGGGTTAAAGTCTAGCTGTTCTTTTAACTAGCCTTTCATCTTACTTACCCCTGGGCGCTCATATGACCATAGCAGTTGCAAGCGCCCTAAAAGTCTCAATAAACAAACAAACGTGAGAAAACAAGAACAGAATAAACTAGACAAGATAATGAAAAGAGCAAGCAAATTATCACATACTGACCCTTCAGAATACAGAGACCCTTCTCAATAAGCAATGCCTAGCAAAGATCAAACGGATAACGGATGATGACACTGACCCACAGGCCACACGTGTGTGCCAGTCTCTCATTTCTCAGGACAACTTTGGTTTTGGGATCCAGGCTGGATTGTTCATGCATGTATGGATTTGTTCTGCTCATGTGTGTGTTTTAGATATATGTCATTGTGTCTGGGTTTTTTTTTCCTTTTCTTTTTTTTCTTTTATTGAAGTCTTATCATATCTGAGATTTAGATTTAGTATCTATCTTTTATTCAATAAGGCAAACTTTGGGAAACTGTATAAGTGGTTGTCATAATTTTGATGGGGTTTTTATTTGTACCTTCTAACAGTTCTGACGTTCACTTTTAGCTTTTTTTAACCTTGACTTATTTTCTCCATCTCTCTTTCAGTTGCATGGCTTTGTTGAGAAGTACAAAGATGATGAAGTTCAGTTAGGTAAACAAAAAGTTCCAAAGAAGAGGATATTTTACAATTTGCAGGATTTTTTCATAAATTATCAAGATGAAAGCATGCCATGGGCCTATTTATAAAGATATTAATTTTTTAATCATTCATTTTGAATGGGAGTAGCTTTCATGAGAACATGAACAGAAATGGCCAAATGTGACTTGACTTAATGCAGGAGTACAACTTAGTATAAGTACCAAGTTTGTCAAGAGAGGGTAAACTATGGACGTTTACTTACCCAAACAAACAAAAGGCGCATCTAGACCATATTCTTATCAACAGGAAGGAAGTGGCAGAACAGTGCACTAGACTGCAAAGCCTACAACACTGATTTCAGTTTGATCTGATCACAGACCATGCACTGCCAAATTTCAACTATCGCTCAGAGTTAGTAAAGTGTCAAAGACTAAGAGAACACTCTACAATTGGTCAAAACTACAAACTGACATTGATGTTCTATCAGGATATAGTACAGAGGTCAAAAGCAGAATTGTTGTACTTGGGAAAAACAAAGACACTACAGCTGAGACACTATATAATAATGTCATAGAGGCACATCAGGAAGCTCTGGAGATACATATTCCACTCAAACCAAGAAAGAAGAAAACAGTTGTATGGGATAACGATGAAATCATGGGAGCGCTACATCGAGCATTCAAAAATAGTGATAATGCCACAATCCACAAGAAGCAGGTCAATAGAAAAAGCAAAAGCAGATCTCGACAGCGCAGACACAAGCAAACAAGAACAGTATATTAGAGAAAAAATAAGCGAGTTGGAAAATACAAACGAAGCGGGCAAGGCAAGACTAGCTTGGAACATCATCAACGAAATTACTGGCAAGAAACAAAGAAAAACAATCAAAATCAAGTAACTCAGAAGAGCGAATTAAGTTGTGGATGGAACATTTCCAGAATCTGCTAGGAAAACCACCAGTAATAGATGACAATTCAATCAAGAAAGTTTTCGATATTCTGCCTATAGACACCAACGATTTCACAAAGAAAGAGCTGCAGAATGCCATTGAAACAACGCAAAACAACAAAGCGACAGGTCTAGATGGGATACCAGCAGAAGTATGGAAGCTGGACTGTCTGAAAGACAAGCTTCTTGAAGTCTGTATTCAAGGCTACAATGGCGATGTACCGAACATCTGAAGAAAGGGCGCAATTCTACCAGTCCCAAAGAAAGAAGACTAGGGAAAAACAACAAACTACAGAGGAATAACTCTATGTGCAGTCTCTGCAAAGATCTACAACATAATGTTGTTGAACAGGTTATACCAGCAAGTAGATAGAGAATAAATTAGAATGGATTTAGACAGAGCAGATCAACAGTGGCCCAAATTCTCACACTACGAAGACTTATAGAAGGAATAAAGCAGCGATTCTCACTTTTGTCGATTTCAGCAAAGCCTTTGACTCTGTACATCGAGGAAAGCTAATGGAGATACTGACGGCATACAGAATTCCTCCCAAAATATTATACATGCACACTACAGCCCAAGTCATATCTGCGGACGGCGACACTGAGTTTTTAAAAATACTAACAAGGAGACACGTTAGCACCATATCTCTTTATAATTGCTCAAGACTATGTCGTGATGAAATTTATTATTATTATTATGAG
>JAUEKZ010182944.1:0-10856 GCA_031471865.1 Melibe leonina | reverse complement strand
ATTACGCATTTAAACAACCAACGCCCCCCCCCCACCCTCAACAAATAACCATAAGACCACTTTCTCCAAACATACCAAAAAGAGCAGGATGAGTCCTTTGGCTTATAACCTAGTAAAGTTGCCTAAGGCAATAGTTTGCTATGTAGATATTTAATCATTTGTGCTCACACATGCCCGGAACTGAAATTACTCCTATTTTGTTGCATCAATGGTCAGCTTCACCCAATCAAATAGTAACTTTGGACGATTGTCAAAAAGAGATTACAAAGAAAAAAAGAAAATCCAACCCAAAAAGTACAGCACTGCTTTGGCATAAAAAGTTCTGAAAACATTAAAAAGCCAGGACAAGAAAAATTGAATCTTTTGCAGGTGCCTGGAGTGTAAAAAAAAACAACCAGCCCAATTCTATTACTTTCAGACAGTAATGCTCCCGATATACACACAGATTATGAGCTTAACAATTTTGATGATTGATTGTCAATTGCAATTCAATAGTATGAATATTTGCCGTACGTAACTGATATGCTGAGTTTAAGCTCACAGTTATGACCATCATATGCATTATAGGGCCAAAGCTACTTCTAACTGGTTTTATAATGAAAAGGTAACACTGAGGCAAAAGAAAATGTGTGGCTAAGTCAGAGGAGCAAGTCAAATATATCTTTATCCTAAATGAGTTCTAAGACTCAGCATAGTGGGAGAATTACAGGCTTGCTTGATTTAAAGTTTCTCTCCTGGCTCTGTGATAATTGGTTGTGTTTGGCAGCAAGGACACCCAATGCTCCATTTGCAACCAGACAAAGAGCTGGGCCTGATGTAGTATCATGGATAGAAAACAAAACAACAAATCATAATCCCTACCTCCTTAAAATTTAAACCAGTCTTTTAAATTTTCAGGTTTCTTAGGAAAAACATTTTCAAATTCTTAATTTCTAGCTATTAAATCAAAGAGTAAACAAATGTCGTCCAATCTCTCATTTGGGCAATGCAACTTATTAAGCAGCCCCCACCCCCCACATATCTTTACCCACTCCCAAAACAATGAAAATCAAAGGAAAACTTTCTCAATCTATTAGCAAAAGTTAATAAATACAACTTGGATGCTGCAGATTGACTGATGTTGCAATGGCAATGGTTGGTTTTGAAAAAGGAGTGTAAAATTTTAGAGAAATCTTAAAATGCAGCTTTAAAACACAAATGAAATTTCTATCTATGCAGCATTGCTATTGAAAAATCCAATCAGATAGAAACAAAACATGATTATGAAAATGATTTGATAAAAAAAATCAGGAATGTTCAACTAGTGCATTTTACCCTGTGTAAACACCAGCTTTGATGTGGCAGTGTTATATTAAGTAGGATTATCGTCTTCTGTATGTGAAACTGGTATCAAATTCTCAATGATCAAAGTAAAGAAATATACAGTCTAACATGTATTCCTTGTCCTCTTTATTTCTCCAATCAAATCTAATGTAGAACGATCCTTTCTATTTCCACATATCCCTCTCCCATTATAACCAAGGACAAGGAATACAGGTAAGACTGTTAAATAAAGAACGTTTAAATATTGATTGACACATATAGCTTCCAAGGTCCACATCAGACAAAACATAAAAACAGGTGGAAAAAAAACATTTCAACAATGTTTTCAAAGGAAAAAAAATCCACAAGGTTTTTAAAGATGCATACTCTAATCCTTTCACCATATAAGAGTATGTATTGAATGTTTCTTTTTTTTTCTAAAAGGATGATATACAATATCTGAGACAAAGATCAACATATAATGAAATCAAACATCCATGCTCAAGTATTGAGCATCAACAAAATTTGATGAGCATAAAAAAATACCAATGAATGCTTTTCACAATGAATTATTCAGTGTATAATATCTTTCAATAAACCATACCCATCAACAGAACAAAAAAAAAAACACAACAAAAATAATAATAAATCATCCAGTCAACAGTTAATACAGGGAGAATTACATTGAAAAAGAAAACAAAAAAACCAACCAACAAACAACAAACCGCACTCAGTCCAGACAAAATTTAACAACCCAAAATCTTCAAAAAGGCACACTTTGTCAATTTTTTAGCAGGTGATTTGTAAGCAATCTTGTGCCAAATTGAGATTTACTGCACATGTATATAAACATAGGTTGAACCCTTTATCACTAGAAATTACACTTGGTCTAAATGAAAAATAAGAGGTAAAAAACAACCTATTGATTAAAGCTATTGGTTTGAAAGCTAAAAAACATACAATCTGGGTTTCATTTCATTGCAATGTACAGTGGAAGAGATAAAAATGAGAGCCTATTTTTATTTTTAAAAATCGCAAACATCAACATTGTTAAAACCTGTACACACATATATAAACTGATCAAAATATGACATGTATTGTACATAAACATGATGAATTGAGTAAAGATAATAGATCTATAGAATCTAATTGAAAAAAAAAAAAAAAATAAATAAAAAAATACACACACAAGATATTGGATCTTTCATGAATGGTTTTCTGTCTGTTTGCTGGTTATAAATGAAATAAAATTCCACCTTTGTACATTGGTCAGCAAAA
The DNA here is from genome assembly GCA_031471865.1 of Melibe leonina. NCBI lineage: Eukaryota > Metazoa > Mollusca > Gastropoda > Nudibranchia > Dendronotidae > Melibe > Melibe leonina. The sequence continues at coordinate 8,276 of JAUEKZ010182944.1, read as the reverse complement.
ATAAAGTAGATACATATGACAAAAATACAATAAGTACATTTAATTATAAAACACTCTCATTTCATGAATCAAGAATGAACAAATACAATTATAAGACAGAAGAATGCTCATATGACTGGAAATTTGCCTTATTTTACCAATGTAGAAATTATCTTTCTGCATCTACGTCACAAAGATTGAATACAAAATACAAAAGAGGGAAGAAAAAAAATCAAATAAAATAACAATATCAGATTGCTTCACAACTAGTTGACTATCATGTTTTCGCATAGACTGAAATCTTTGCATCCCATCAATCACATCATGCCAAAAAACGGTGTATGTATACTCTTGTCATGATGTGAAAAGTAACGATACTTCTTTTTTTTTTTTTTTCAACTTTGACAACAAAACTTAACTACATTCAGGCGGTTTGTCGGAGTAATGGTTGGCCATCTGCTGTGCATCAAGAGCCCCATACATAGAACTCATGCCTGCGTGCATGCCCATGTGGTGTTCCGGTGCACCCATCATGCCACCGCCACCCATGTGAGGATTGAACATACCCATTTGAGAGCTTTGCATTCCAGAGGAGCCAGAGTGCATGCTCCCCATGCCTGGCACTCCCATGGACGCAGACGGATTCTGCATGCCCATGTGACCGCCGTATGAACTCATCTCCGAAGGGAGTCTCATCTGGGATGAGGAGTTGGAGTAGCTATTTATTTGCATTCCTGGAGCATAGCTTGCCATCTGGCTCATGTCGGACGGCGACTGTCCATACAGATTCATAGGACCCATCCCCATTCCAATGTGTGAACTCTGGGAGGGAATGTTCATGTGCTGTGGAAGGTGCGAGTTCATGGCATTCAGATGAGAGTTTTGAGGGGTGAGGTGCGCATTCTGTGAATTGACTTGAGGGGAGCCCATCTGCTGATTGGCTATAGAGCCCATTTGGTCCTGTCCTGAGCCTTGCTGTAATCCTGGGGAGGAGATCTGACCCATGCCCATGTGCTGGTGAGAGCCTGGTGTCATTGACATATGCATACCTGGATTAGAAGGGTTCATTTGATTTCCTGACGACATTTGAGGGTTGTGAGCGTTCAGTACACCTTCTTGGGCCTTTCCAGATTGATATTGAATGTTGGGAGAGTTTGCAGTTGACACTTCTGATCCCTGAGACCCAGGTTCACTCTGAGAACTCGGAACACCGTTCTCATGAGAGGGATCATTGTTATAAGCTGGATGACCATTTGAAGCTTTATTTTCCTGAGATTTGTCATCGGCACCATCTTGTGATCCGTCTTGGGAGCTGCTTTGATCAATACCAATACCATCCTTTGCAGGCTCCAGTGACCCATCAGCACTTCTGCTCCCTAAACATGCGCTGTTGGGTGTGTTATGATTCGGGGACTGGTTGATAGAACTCTGCTGTGGTGGTGGCTGCTGGGGAGAATGTCCATGGGAAGAATGGGAGGGCGATGACTGGGTGTTCCTTTGGGATAGATGATGTGCAGGAGACGGTTGACTTCGTGCATGAGCAGGTGATTGATTTGGTGCAGGGGCGTGAACGGGAGAGGTATGACTATTGGAGCTTTGAGCAGGCGACTGATGGTACGACTGAACGGGAGGAGACTGAAAGCCGTAGTGACCTGGAGATTGCTTGTTGTTGTAGGGATTGTGGTGCTGAGAATGCGGGGCTGACGATGCAGAGGATACAGACGATCCGTGAGGAGGGGGCAACGATGGAGGATGACTTGGACCCTGGTATGGAATCCTTCCGTATCGAATGATGTCAATGATTCCGATATCTGTCAACTGCTTCATTGCAATGTCAGCCCAACCTTTATTTGCAGCTGGATTTATAGGACTTGGATGCATCAAGCACTCGAGAGTCGTCCCGCTAAATTCATCTGCAGACAGAGCCTTCTGAGCTTGTGCCAGGGCATATTTTCCAATGCATACAACATACTTACATTTCAAAAGCCGCACGATTTCCACTAAGGTTTCATTGCAAAGAGCATTGATCTGATCGAGTACTGACGAAGTCAGCTGGGGAGGCGTGACATTCTTACCACCGTCTGTAAGGAAGGCAAATGGACACAAGTTGTGTACATAGCTTGTGCGGAAGAACTGCTCAGGTGTGTGACATAATGTCCGAAACAGTTGCCAGAAACGTCCTCCAGTGACTTCGGAGCGGGAGCATTCCAATCCAACAACTCGTCTTTTCGGGTGCTCTAAAACAGGCTTTAAAACCTCTCCTTCAATCTGCAGCCATTCTTTAACGATAGCACATTCACCAAAGGGCACTCCATTTTGAGACATACCAAAGGGACCCGGATTCATCCCAACGAATAATATATATTTTTCCCCTGTGCAAAAACGGCGAACAAAATTGATATGGGAATCAAATGCATATTCAAGAGGATTGTACACATACTGAATCTTTCCTGGAAGGCTTACTCTTGATAATTTCTCACACAGTTCCTTCTCACTCATAATATAACTGTCAGCATAATATTGAGGGGTCCCGACCTTTGCATTAGATGTAAAAAGGTAGATCCCACGAACAGAGTGAAAAGAAGCAGGGTCTCTTGGTGCAGGTGTAGGAGCTCTCTCCACTTCCTCTGAAGCCTTTTTAGGTTTTTTGGGCGTCGGACTGTGCACACGGTCATCTAAGAATGAAGCACTTCTCATCATACCAGCTTGCAAGGCATGTGGTGCAAAATTCCTACCCCCGCCTCCGGGCGGCAGGCCATGGAAATATGGGTTGGATAACTGTCTGTATCTGTAACGCTCTAACTCTTCTGCTGACATTAGATCAGAATCTTGTTTCAGAGGAAAACCTGGTATAGACCCAGCACCCCAACTCATAGATGGGTGGTAGGGGAAGGGCATCTGCCCCGCCTGACTGTTGGAGTACAGGCCCATGGCGGACGACTGCATGAGTTGGGAGGAGGATATCCCACCCATGTACCGATTCATACCCTCCAGGGAGTTAGGATGAGACGATGGGAAGCCACCCATTTGGTTATAGCCATACATGGGGTACCCATAAGACTGAGAAAATGGTGAGAAAGGCCCAGCCCTGGATCCGGATTCGACGACGGATCCACTCGATCCACCAAATGCGGCGTACGGGCTAGAAGGAATGCTGTTGGCTATACTGCTGGAAGTGTACAGTGATGAAGGGTTGGAAAATGATGAAGGTGAAGAATGAGTTTCTGAGGTGGGTGTGCCAGAAAACTGGCCATGGGGGGAGGAGGCCGTCAAATTTTCAGTGGTGGCCACTCCTGGTGAATGTGAAGTACTACTTCCTCTTAGAGAAGAGCTTGAAAAGCCAAGGTCATGGACGCCTGGATAAGCAGATTGGCCGTATGCAGCTGCATAGGGTGATGTAAGGTTGAGATTGGCAGCAGCCGAGAGATCACTTGATTTAGGATATCCAAGAACAGATTCACTGGGCAGGCCACTCATAGTAGCCGCTGCTTGACCTGTGGCCAGACTTCGCATGTCTGAGGTAAACTGATGGGCGTAGGACTCGAGGGAGGATGGGAGACCAGTGTGCTGGGAGTATGCATCCCAAGGGCTTGATGATGACATCTTTCAAGGAAAGAGGAAGCAAAATATTTATACAAAATTGATAGTAGACAAAAAAGAGCAATATATGAGATACAATCATAAGTATGAAGGGAACTATGTTACTAAAAGCAAGCTATAGTTTAATGAGAATTTGAAAAGTAGGTTGATAAAAGTTGATCAAGAAACCTTAGAAAACATTAAAAAAAAGGAAATGTTTCAATATTTACCAGCATTATCCCACACTGATAATGAATTCATTTTATATCATCTTCTCAATATAACATGTTGAAACTCAGCATATTTCAATATAAATGTTCTTTTCTTCAAATTTTTACATAACTACAGTGATAAAGTGTTTCCAAAAACTTTTGGGGGAAAATGAGAAAAAAAAAGGACTTCAGGAAAAGAAATGGCTTTTAAGAGGGGCTGTAGTGTGTTTGTTCTTCCAAAACATAATAGCAAGTTTCCTGAAACCAAAATTGTCTAGGTTCTTCAATATGAATGATGGGGCAGTAGTCTAAAAATTATTTTCCGCACCATGATTCAAGTACCAAAGCTTTGTTTTATACAATAGCCAGACTTAGTAAATTTATTAACTTCTTGACATTAATTGCCACCCTAAGGTAAAACTATGTAACAGACAATCTTATAGTAATATTGGGAAACGTGAAAAACTTTCACTGCTTGACATTTATTTTGGATTGGCGTTTTATTGACATATAAAAATTATATCATTGAACTGTTTTCATGATATTAAAATTGAGGTGAGAATATTGGTCGCCCACCTTTAAAAAAGGGTTACAATATAGCTTATTATATCAAACTACTTTTTACAAAAATTCGATGTCTCTTTCAAGTGAAATGGAAGGCATGACTCCTACTCAATTATAGAAAATTAAGTTTCAAGTGTAGTCCTGAGTTTTAGACATGGCAAAGTGTGTTATTCTGCCATGCCACCTCTACTTGTCAAGTCTGAATAGACCTTGCTCCCCATTTTATAAATTCTAGCTCAGAATGGGATCCTACTTGCACCAAAGCACACCAGGATTTAGTGGGTTTTTTCTCTTAACCCTTTCACTGCTAAGGACACGAAAATCTTCAAGACTTGCCTGTTCTTATACTCATTGAGCTATCAGGGACCTACTTACATGGCCCCTTAAAACCAGAAAACAGGTTTCACCTTGGGGCAACAGATTGGCCAATCAAAATAATTTCAGATTATTCATCTAAGAGAAAAAGCTTGAACTGTTTTTGTATTGAGATGTACCATATTATTCAAGTCAAGAGGGAGATACTGGGTTCCCTGGAAAGGTTGGCCAAGGACAGAATGGAAGGGAGGAAATTTGTAGCTGCCCTGGACATACATGTAATGGGTAAATGGAATTCAAAGAACTTGCTTGAAATGAGAAAGACTTTGATTTGTGGAAAAGGTCAGCGATCTGTGTGAGATTACACATAAAGAATTCTATTCCAAAGTAACCCCCATTCTTAATGAAAAATGCTTAAAAAAAATAATCCCCAAAAAGGTAGGTCCCTCTTCTGATTACTTTTACCTATCTAGCGTTCTCTTTGGCTAAAATTTGTTTCCTATTGGCACTGCCCATTACTCTATCCTGCTTGGTCCATACTTATAACTATTATCCTTTGACAAAAAAAAAGAAGCATGTCCATGTGCAGAAGCCCAAGCTTAAAAAGCGAAGAAAAGTTAGAAGCAAGGTTACTGTTTGGATGAAACAAGGAGAATAAAATGAAAGGTCTGACATTTGACCAGCTTTTACGTAAAAAAATGCTTAAAAACAAATCACATGCAACCTAGCCTATCTTATGGTCCACTGAACCAATTTCTTAATTATGATTAATTATTATTGGTCCCCTTGCATTCAATACTAGTCCAGGTCTGGTCACTTTAAAAACAGCAAAGAGGGGCAGACAGGATGGACTGTATGAGTGGCATATCACTTCTTGACTTGCCACCCATCATAAAACCAGCACAGTAAAATCGGACCTTGATAAAATCAGATATTGGGCTAACTGTTTTTTATAATGGACCAATTAGATATCCATACCATTCAAGCTTTCTTAAACACAAGAGGCAGATCATAGGAGACTAGACCCATCTATCATCACTAAATCACATCACAAAAAAAGTCAAGCATGACACACCAAGTAGAGAGCCAGTTTTCTTCATTGGATATTATAACAGGACAGAGAAAGGCCAAACTTGGACGGATTGAGAGGAAAAATAAAAAAATCTACTGCACTAAATCAGCTTAACAACAAAAAACCTGACTTTTCTGTTTGGAAATTGTACTGAGCCACAAACCATGTACAACACAACTGTTGAAGGTAGTTCTAATGATATACTAAAAATTTAGAAGGGTACTGCACTTGCCAAACATTACATGGCTCTGTACTAGTTCTCACCACAAGGCGTCAAGGGATGAGCTGACCAGGGGCACTGGCAAGCCAAAATGTGAGTGGCTATGTTTATATGACCATATCTTGGATGGACATCATAGAGAAAATCTGATTACACATGCATATTTTTATATAACAACCTCAACTTTTGCAGAGTGCAACTTCCGGATAACGAAATCTCTGAATAGCGACATAGGCCCCTGGTCCTGATTTTTTACCTCTAAATAGTGACATACATTCTAGTAAAACCTCTGAATAATGACATTGAGGTTGCAACTATTTTTCCAGTCCAATAAGATCTTCTAGAAAAGACTAGTCATAGCCAATCAGATCGCTTTATCAATCAGCCAATGAAATCGCTTTATTTTGTTCAACAACCACACAATGAGAATGCACATCATCGGCCATAGGTAGGCTAATAAGTTTAGACTAAGAGACAGTGATCCATAAGTGCTGACCACTTCGCTTCACACTGATGAATCAAGAAACACAATGTCTACCCCAAACAGAAAAAGGAAAATCATTACCATCAATGTCAAGCTGTAAATACTCGCCAATATCGACAAAAAGACAATAACAATAATGAAATAAGCACCGGGAAAACATTTCAACGCATCAGTGACTCGCGGGAGCCAACCAGCACAATACATTGTTTCATTGACTGAAAGATTTACCACCATTTTGGAAACTTCTAGATAACGACATAATTTTATGGTCCTCAGCTATGTCGTTATCCGGAAGTTGCACTGTATAAAAGTAATAATGAGTGTGTGCATGGTTAGGGTGTTGCTTATAATTTCTCTGTAAGCATTATGTTAAGTGCGCCAATCTAGTCTCATCAATACGTAGGTCTAGGTCATGAGGTCATTTTTCAAAGTTGAATTAAATTTTCTGTAATTTCCCTTGGCATTCCTAGAGGGAACACACTCACCACTGGATCTTTCTTTTGGTCCCAAAGTCTAATACTACCAATGTCGCTGGTAATTAGGAGGTCTTTTATTGGAGTTGAAACTACTGATTGCTGGGTATAAAAGTAGACATATCTGTTTGTTCTACACTTTCTTTGGGCAAAATGTTTACTTGATGGAAGAATATTGAACTCTCAATTCAAAGGGTGTTTGTGTGAATTGACTATACAATATGCTTTCCTTTCTACAGCTTTCGTGTATTCTTTGGCAATGGGTTCAATTTTGCTGTTAATTATTTTGCTACATTTAATTGAGACTCTGAATCTTGTTTTTCCCCTTCATTCCACATGAGCCAAACCACATTGAAATACTGAAACTAATGATACTAAGAACAAGGGATTTATAGATCTTAACCATTGTTGTGTTGCTGACCTCAAATGATCAGAGATTCCTTAAGATATGCACCCTTTGATAGGTTTTTGTGACAATATTATTGACATGTGATTTGAATTTCAGAGTGGAGTCAATAATGATTCCAAGGTATTTGAATTCGTCAACAATTTCCACTGTATGGTCTTTTATTTCTACATGGTCAAAGACCTGTTCTTTAGTTTTTTATACATTTAGACTTAAGACTTTAAATTAATTAACTATCAATTATTGCTGTGAACATTGTAACTTTACCAATGGAATAGAAAAATGTAATTATTTGCTAATTTTCACTCTCAAATAGTGATAATTTAAAAACACAAAATATAATATTTAACCATGACACTTTGTTGGAAATACAGAAAATAGACAAATGTTACTATATATCTTAAGCATGAGATACTCGAGCTAGTTGAATCCTCTAGTAGTCCCATGTGAGATGTATTTTTGTTTTCCATTTCTTGGACAGTCAATAAAATTTCAGGCCACTTAAATTTTTAGCAGTCTGATCACATCAAGGGACACAAATAGGGGAACTTAGATCCTACTCTCAATGATTTCTTTGATTGTTGTTGCAAGCAATTAGGACTGATGGGTTATTTTGATGGTGTTTAAATGTCATTTTGAACCACTTTTTGCCAATCCTGTATTCTGAATGTCAAAAACAGTTGGTTAAAATTGATTTTTACAAAATCATTTGAAACCCTGGGTATTTTTTTTAATACAGATCTTCTAGTGACTCCATTTTACTATCAATTTGAATTATTTCTCTTCAATCTAGACAATGGTTTAGACAAATGAAATCTAAACAGCTCTGATTTGATGTGATTCATAGAGATGTTTGATATCTTCTTCTTCTTCTTAATGGTTCTGTGCATGCCCAGTAAGGTCGAGGATCGGCGCACAGTTTACATTTCAAACGTTCTCTCATTCTCAGTTTTTACTATCTAGTATGTATTC
>JAUEKZ010182922.1:0-13363 GCA_031471865.1 Melibe leonina | reverse complement strand
CATCTTACTTTCCTCTGGGCGCTTATATGACCATAGCAGTTGCAAGTGCCCTAAAACTCTCAATAAACAACAAACAAATCTTTCATATCTATCTCTCTCAGCCTTTCTCTCTTCTTTCATACCTATCTCTCCAAGCCTCTCTTTTTTCATATCTATCTCTCTCAGCCTTTCTCACTCTCTCTTGCCTCTCTTCTTTCATACCTATCTCTCCCAGCCTTTCTCTCTTTCTCGTGATCTCATCTCTCACTCTCCATCAAGCTCTCTACTATCATATCTCTTTCCCTCTCTGCCTCCCTCACTTCCACCGAACATTAAAAAAAAACAAATATAGACAAAGTGGCAAATAAACAAACAAAATCAAGTGTTTTATCCATTACCAAAATCACTTTATTTCATATGTTAAATATAGCAGAATACTTCACAGTAAACCTATATAATTATATATTATTGTTATAGTACTACACAATTCACTCAATTGGTTTAGAATTGTTGGGTGGTGTTACACATAATTCTTCAGGATTAGATGTGTCAAGATGTTTGATTACATTTTAAACAGATTTAACACAGTAATCTTATAAAATATTTTTTTTATAATGTCTTCTATGATCTGTCCTTACTGGGGGAAAAAAAACATAAGAAAATTGATACATGAGTATGAGATGAACTTATTTCCTGTTTAAAGTTTGACCCAGAATAGATTTATATTTAAGTTTATTGATTTTCGTGAAATTTTACAAACTGTAGATAGAAAACAAATAGATAACCATAAAAAAACAATAAAATCAAACTGCAGAAAAGCATCACTCCAAAACAATGTTTAAACACGATTAATAATATAATATAATATAATATAGATAACTCAGGAAATCTTTATAAGCCGGTGGCAGAGATTAAAAAAAAAAGAAATCAGATGATAAGAGAATATTCAAGTTTCTACGTAAAAAACATAAAACACAACTCAATTGATTGTCTTTTAAATTTAAAATGTCAATGGCCAGCTAATATAACTTCCTTAAGTCCCGTTTCATTTTGGCTATCAAACCCCAGATGTGTCACTACATAGGCTTTCAGACTTCAAATTCTGAAAAACTTAGGCTGATTAAAACCTCTCACTCATGTCAAAGGTTTGAATGGGTACCACTTTTCTCAAGGATATCACAAAATTCCAGGGTACAGATAGATTTTTCTGAGCAAGACTTTCCAGGCTTTGTCTTGACCTAGGCCTACTCTAAGAGTAGTCACCTTTGTTTATTTTTTTAAGGGGATAAAACATTCCGAGGTGGGATAATACAGAGGATTTTTTTAATTTTCAGTTCAGGGGTAGAGGCTTTTTAGTGGCACCCATGGGGGTTTGATCGGCTGGTTTCCCTTCCCTGCCATGAAGAGTTGTGGGGTACAAACATCTGAAGCAGTGAAAAATCTTCTAAAACAATAAACATACTTTACAGCTTTGCACTGCAAACCACATCTCACCATGGCAGTGAGAAAAAAATAATCCATGACAAAATTATTTCAGACGTTTGATCAACTGGCTATCAATACATGTTAATCCTTTCACAGCGAGGTCTGATTCTAACCCAACTGAAATATACAAAATCTTGAAAATGTATGGGTCCTTATACCAGATAAATCAGATTTCAGTTCATTGACATATGCCAGGCTTTCAGGCTTTTGGCATACACCATCTAACTAAAAAATCTAATTTATCTGGCAAAAATAAAAAGCAAATCTTGAAGTTTCTGCTGTCCTTAGCATTGAAAGGGTTAACAAAAACCTGTGATAAAACCAAGTGTGTCATTTAGAAGAAGAAAAAAAAATCCAGATAAATTTTAACTATCTGTTATATGAAATCAGTAAGCAGAATTCAAAACCAAACTGGAACACAATAAACTGTTCTAACCAGCTCATCTAGTATTGTCTGGGACTCTTACTTCCTTCTTCAAATTAAGTTTTTTAAAAATCCCCTTCTCCTCCACCCAATAATTAAACACAATCTAGAGCTCAATAGCTTGAAATGAAAACACAGCATTTCATAAGAAGAAATTTGTCTACAAACGAAAACAAAATACAAATACGTCCATAATTTCAGACTGACTGTTAGTTTAAGTTAATTTCTTCAAACTACTTCAGACACCTACTGAACTGTATACAAAATAAATCAACACACTTTCTACATGAGACTAGACATGCAGGTATAATAAAATATCAAACTTAAACTTTAACCTTGGAATCTGGAAGAACACCGGTTCAACTATACATAATTGTTCAACATGAGAGATAGCTCTATCTAGACCCATTGCGGTTTGACGTCATAATCACAACATGTCAGCCACAATAAGTGACTAGTTTTCACTTTTTTTCCTCTTTTCCAATGATGACACCATCACACAATTTTATTGTGTGTGTTATAGTACAATTGTTGTGAGTATTTTTGACTCTACGCATTGAGACAGGCTATAAAGAAAGTAGACACATTATTATCTTATTGTATAAATGGACCATTACACATATCATCCACAAGATCAGAGGGGCGGGTAAATTGACACATTTACACAGTGTATGCCAGAACCTTATATATGTACTTACAGATCCGTTTGGTGTAACAGTTTGAATCACTGTACATAAAATCATGTTTCATACCTTTGAACTACAAACAATCATGTTTTATACCTTTGAACTACAAACAATCATGTTTTATACCTTTGAACTACATACAATCAGATTTTATACCTTTGAACTACATACAATCAGATTTTATACCTTTGAACTACATACAATCATGTTTTGTACATATGATTGACATACAATCACATTTTAAACATCAGATCATTGATCTGTTTGTTTATTTATTGAGAGTTTTAGGGCGATTCCAACTGCTTAGGTCGTGTAACAAATACAAATATCAATTTGTCAGATCATTCAGCCAGCTGTCAAAGCATCAGATTTCAACCAAAAAGATGCAGAAATTCAAGATAAAAAAAAGTGTATATACGAGATTCAATTTTACTGTTAACAACAGACTGCTGTGCAATGGAAAGGCACACACCGAAAGCTTTATTCTGTAATCAAATAAACCTTATGATTTATTGATCGTATGGGCCAATGCTATGTTTGTCTCAGTTGATCAGATCCCTCACAGTCTTGTGCTGTCGGCCAGGCAATGTGTGTCATGGCAGGCGTCCAAAAATTTGGTCCTACTCAGAGCACTTTTCTATTTTTCCATTTTACTTCTTTCTTTGACTTTGGTCTATAGTATCTGCACTGTATTTTATTTCAAATTTGATACCAATGACAAGGATTAGCAGGCGTGTGTACATATAACTATGTGGTATACAACCTTTAGTAACTAGTTATGGGATAAAAGAAGAATAAACACAGCCTTTATCTATCTTTACTGGATGAATTTAAAGTTTTATTAAAAAATGTTCATCTGCAAAAGAGTCATACATTTCACCCTTTCAATGTTGCAATTTGTTCTCAAAGTACTTTTTCTGAATTCCGGTCTAGAAATGATACTTATATCTAGCCATTGAACACTCCTTAAGAAAATGCTTGTGTACAATATTTGTGCAAAGAGTTACTTAATGCATACGTTAGGGAATCATACAAATATTTACTCTCTTATCTATACGAGACTACTGCAAAGTGAATCCTATCCTATGTTCAGGACAAGCACTTTATAGTAATTGTGTCCATACAAAAAAAGTTTTGGATCTGGGACGAGTGTGTTAAACCATACCAACAAAAAATAATGAGGCATTTATAAAACAAAGATGACAGTCGGATGATGATAATAATTCAAATCCTAATCTACAAACTAGATGGCAATTCAAAGTCTTTTTATCAGTTCAATAAATGAAATAAGATCAGCCTACTCTGCCATTTTAAATAGACAGGCTAATCAATTGGAAAGGGCAGAGAAAAAAACTCCTTTTTATGCTCGCTCTTCACTGGGAAAACGCTGCACCTTATTATTACCCACACCAAAATTGTAAAACTCTGGTCCAGCCGGACACAAACATAAAAATATGTAAAATTATTCATAACATTATTTACATCATTCTTCATGACATATGAATGTAAATGTCATGCAATGACATTTCTATCATTCTAGGATCAGATCCAATTTCCTTGATCCTTATACAAATACAGGAAAACAAATATTCATTTGTTCTAACTTGAATAATTCCAATACAATATGGGACTCATCACCACAGTTCAGGAAACAAGGTACATCTTAGAAAAACTGAGTTATTCTAACAAACTGAAAGATCACAACTTATTTGTTAAGTTTTACTTTTCCAAAGTGTTTGTCTTCATTATCAAATATTCGAGTTGTTGGAATAAAGAAATAAAACCAAAAAATTAAATGCTTAAAGTGATCAGAATTATAGTTGATCTAAATGGCAACTCCACTCTAGCCACTGTACCTCGTGTAACTTACAATGATGATGGGTCCCATATTTGTTTTTGTTAAAGAAAAACATTTTAGTTGGCATAGTATAAGCAAAAATGAAAGACATTTTATCATCATATTTAAATTGAATTCATCAAACGTGCATTGAGAGTGCTTCAAGTGAAACCTTGCAGACAGACAGATATTTGTCGTCTAGTAGAGCAGATGCATCTGTCTCGTGTTTCACTCAGACTTTTTCTTGGGCGGCTCGGGGATCTGCTGGGACACGGGTACCAGTGACAGCAACAAGAAGTGGCGTTTGTACGCCAGGGAGTTTCGAAACATGGAGTCGGTGCCGTGGAGACGATCTAGAACACCCAGCACACCATAGTTCTGGGTGAACCTGTACACAAAACAAGGAACCACAGGAAACAAAAAATAACATACAAATCCAATTCGTCTTAATTTTTATTACAATTTTTTTGTTTAATTAAAATATACATAACTACTTAACTAGAGTTTATCATACTTTTTTTTGTTCTTATAGACTGTATGCGTTTGATGTCATAATGAAAACATGCCCACAACCAAGTGAGCAATGTTCACCTTTTTTCCATCCCAAATTACATCATCACACAATTTTGTGCCAGTACAGTTTCACTGAATGCATAGTCTACTTTTTCACTCATCAGCAGTAAAATCTTAAAAGCTAGGGTAGTGTAACAAAAGAAAACATGATACAGTTTACAGTAGAAATCTTCCAATAATTTTTTTTCCAGAAAGATTAATTATTGACAGCAAAAAACTGAAGGTGATAGTTATTACACAACATGTTTATCGTAATGAAAGAATGATTCCAATGTATTTGTTAAAAAAAAAAAACATTTTAGAAGGTATGTTATAGGCAAAAATGAATGACATTTCATCGTCATATCAAAATTCAGTTATATTACACATAAAAATCTTACATGCATTTCTATTTTTTTTTTTAAATGAATGAAAATAATGTTTATCGAAGGTCTGACCCATAGAGGTGTGGTTATGGTGGTGGTGTGTGTATTATTAAGCGCCCCTGAGTACCCTTCATTTGAAGGATCAGGGCACATATAAATGAATTATTATTTGTATAATTAATATTGTCATTATTAATATCATCATTATTCAACACTTTCACTCTTCACTCACTTCAAGTGGTGGAAGTCATGAGCCTCAGGGGAGGGCAGGCAGGGAAAGTGGTAGCCGCAGTGGGCGATGATGGTGCTCAGAATGGCCAGGACCCAAAACATCCAGGCGGTGGCCAGATGGGAGCCCAGCAGCAGCGGGCCAATTGCCGGAGGCATTAAGTTGGAGATGACATGCTCCACGGGATGCGAATACAGGGAGATAATTCCAATGGAGGCTGTCCACTCGTGGTGGCGTTTGTGGATGTACTTGTAGATCTTGGGGTGATGAAAAAGTCTGGCAATGAAATGAAAAAAAAAAAAAAAGACAAAGTTAAAACTTTAATTTACTACAGTCAGCACGATAGCTCAGTCAGTACAGCCTTTACTATCGCTCAGCTCAGAATCCTCGTGTCATATGCTATGGTGGGTGAATGATGTCTGGTGACATAGCATGAGATAATGTTAACCCTTTCACAGCAGGGTCTGATTCTACCCCAACTGAAATATGCAAAATCTTTAAAATACACATATTCTCCTACTAGATAATCAGATTTCAGTGAACTGACGTATGCCAAAAGCCTGTATTTCTGACGCACCTGTGAGAGTAATAAAAGAAGAGCTCCTCCACTAGGGTGAATATGATGACCTCAAACACCGCCCACTGGAAGGTGGGAAGCTCGGAAGGAGAGGTGGGGCAACCTCGCCACTGAAATAGGAAGTAGACAAGCAGAGAGACGGGGAATCCCACCACGGTCTGGTTGAACAAGACTTGATTGATGGCACGCTTCAGGTCAGATCTGGACAGCTACAAGTAACACAGAGAATATATACAAAATCCAAAATCAATAAAAATAGATATCTTATCTCAAAATTCATACATCATCGCCAAGATCTTTTGTCAAAAACATATTTTTATGATAAAGATTTACGGATACTGCTCTTTTTAAAATTCCGAATATGTGCAATATCTCTTTTACCCTAATCCACAGAAACTATCACAACAGAAATATTCATACAGTAAATAGATACAGGATCTCATTTTTCAATGTCATAATTGTTATGAACGACTTATGGATCACTATCGGTTGTCCCAGCCACCTATCACTTCAATAAATTCTAGATATCACTATCTTAGGCTTTGATCAAGTAATAGTTATAAATGGCAGCAGAAAATCCCTACAACAATATATTAGTGAAGGGTTTTACTGTAAACAGTTACTCAAAAGTACAAAAATTTTACAGTCCCTTCTACACAAGACTACTCCACAAAGTGAAAACCCACTATGCTTTGCACCAGGGCTTTACCACCATGTCGTTAGAAACAAATATGATTTAAAGGCATGGAGAGTAAGCAATTAACCCTTTCACAGCATGGTCTGATTCTAACAGAATAAAAAATATGCAAAATCTTCAAAATGTTCATGTTCCTTATTCTACCAAATAAGTCAGATTTCAGTAAACTGACATATGCCAATTTGAGGCTTTTGCCTTTCATCAGTTTACTGAAATCTTATTCATCTAGTATATGAACAGGCAAATCTTGAAGAGTTTATAAATGTAACTGGCTCGTTAGCAACTAGCTTAGAAGTAACCTTAGCATTGAAAGGGTTGCTATTGACTAGGTCAATCTCTTACAGGAGCATTTTTGTCTTCTTGTATCTTGTACTTGAGCAGACAGGCAGGCCAGCCAGTAGTGTCCAGCAAGATGAGGAAAATGTTCCCCAACCAGAACACGCTGAAGGTGATGATGAATGAACCTGCAATAATCAATATGTTTAATAATAGCAAAAAATGTTAACCCTTTCACAGCGAGGTATGATTCTAACCCAACTGAAATATGCAAAATCTTGAAAACCTATGAGTTCTTTTACCAGATAAATCAGATTTCAGTGAACTGACATCTGATTTATCTGGTAGAAGAACAGGCAAGTCTTGAAAATTTTGGTGTCATTAGCATTGAAAGGGTTAATCAATGTGATACTCTTTGAAAATTATCATTGTCATCATTTGATTGTTCAATGACTTGAAGTATAAACATTTTCAATTTCAAATTAATTTGTTTATTTATTCATTTGTCGGTTCGTTCGTTCAGTCATTTGTCCATTTATTCACTTTTATACATGTCAGTGAGGATTATGTGATAGGCTTCATGCACACCGGGGATCCACCCATTTGAGTTTGTAATATAGACCATACTATGCTCATAGCACTGTAACAAAGAGTGAAATTAAAAATAGCCTAAGTATCTTATGGGGCAAGAGGATATATATATGAAGTCATTTAAACTTGTCTTGATTAAGTCCATAGTCACTTTGACTTTGACAATGCCACTACACACAGGGAATATTTACCAAAGACAGAGATGTTGAAGTCATCACGACCACAGAAGTCATACAAATTGCTCCACTGACGTTGCCAGAAATCTCCAGAGGCACCCCAGAACTGTTGCATGTGCCTTTAAAAAAAACCCCAGAAATACAAGGATAAAATCTCACAAAGTTGTCTTTTCAAAGATTGATCTAAGTCATAATGGATAACTCACTTTACAATGATTTACTGAAGATTTTTTAAAAAGTACGGAAGTAAACTCTGAATGTTACATATATCGATATATATATAGACCCTATGTATATATATCAAAACGAGTTTACCACCAGTGCTGTAGAGTGTCTGCATCAGAACTAGTAGGTCAGGGTTCGAACCTCCAATGGATCACATCTAAGAAGTTAGAAATCGGCATTTTAGCCGCTGTCTATCGTGTCTTGGGTCAGTGCTAAGATTGGTTGGCCCAGTGTCAGTGTAGTATGACTGGGTGGGATGGTCGAGTGAGCTCTCCATTTATCTTAATATGACAGCACATTAACTGATCTAGAAATAGAAATAACAATCTTTGATATGACCTAACCTGTGTAACCCTTTCAATGCTGAGGTAGGACTCAATAATCTTGTATAAATACAAGATAGATCATATTTCAGTGAACTGACATATATGCCTAAGTTCTGAAATTCAGGTATAACAACAACACATACATTTTCAAGATTGGCATATTTCAGTTGGGTTAGAATCAGACCTTGCTGTGAAAGGGTTAAAAAGGGTATTAAACTGGCAACACCAAATCCCATAGAACTTACCATACTAAAGAGTTCCTCAGGGCGAGGAAGATCAACAATCCAGATCCAATAATAAAGAGAGTTTGTTTGAGGGAGTCAAACAGCTGTGTCAGCCGTACAACAATCATGGTGCCACTTGTCTCACACTCTCATATATAGATTATCAATGATACAGACTTAATCTGATAGAAACATCAAAATAAAATTCTTCATTTCACAAGATATAGACAAATATCTATCTATTACACAAAAAATAATCTATATATAATCCTAGGTTAGGCATACAGGGTATAATTTCAAGCACCTAGAGATGATTTCATTAGTGCACTAAATAATGTTTTAAAAAAATAAACTGAAAATCTAGAGTTAAAACCCCTAAGGTGACATTGATAATTCCAGGTATTGCAAAATCTGGGAAACGCCCATATACAAAACGTTTCCCATTATAGTCAAACAGCAAGGGTCCGTTGTTATGTTTTATATTATTTTGAACAATGAGATTATTCTAGATAATATCTATCAATATCTAGTCTAGATAGGTATAGATAAGTATACACAACACAAGAGGCACCAGGTCAATATCAAAACACTACTGTGCTTCGTGAAGCAAACCATCCAAAATTTCTAACTTCAAGCTCTGTGATTCACAGTCTTCATTAATGTCTAGATAGACGAATGATCCTGTAAACATCACAAGCTGGACTTTGGACCTTGCATAATCACCCTTTGTAAATTGAACACAAAGACGCTTAAATGAAAGGATAAGGCTATACAGATGAGGAAATGTACATATTTAAGAGCTGGAGAATCGAAATTTGAAGGGATAAAACAGAGTAGACGTATAAATCTATATAGGATGCACTAACCTAGCCCAAAATACCTCCGTGCTTATTACTCGACCTGCTCTAGCCTCACAATCTATTTATCTCATTTCTAATGTTTACCTCTTGCCTAGTAATAAAAGAACTGGTCCGGGCCAGAGACGCAAGTGCCTTTTGATTGGTCAAAATTGAGAGTATTAAGCGTTTGCGCAACAGGATGTTGAAGTTTGTAAATAAAGCATAGAGCTAATAATAGTACAAGGGAGGTAACCGGGAACCTCTTGGGAATGACAACAATCAAAATGGCTGCCTCCATAGAACAGGGAGGCAAAGCGAAAGTACACAGTATTCCGTCTGTAAACCATCTGGATGAAAAAGTTGCAAAGAAATTAAAGAAAATTGGCAGAAAGTTATCTTCCAAAGAATGTTTGATACTTTCGGAATCCCCATCTAGAGTAAGAGATAGGAGAAGAGAAACCTGGGTTTGGTTTATTATTTGGGCTAAATAACCTTATTATTCCTTTGAGGATTGTTTTTCACTGAAAAGTAAAATTAAGAAGACATAAGCATTCTAGAGATCCTAGCTGGTTTTGAATCTGGCAACAAGATAATTCTTGACTTTCATTTATTCTTGGTGTTTTTGTCAATGATGATGTAGACTTTCCACTTAGATATTTTGGAGACTCTGAGTGACTGATTTGGCAGACATCAAATAAAACAGTATCTCTACATACAGGTTGGACCGAACTGGGCACATAGACTGAGTCACTTAGAGTCTACGTACAAAGTAAACGTGCAGCCTGATCTCTATAACTCATGCACACGACTCACACACAATCCTCATTGGACTAGAGATTGTTCAGATATTGCTTGCAGACAAAAGAGTTTAGATTGCGCTTTCGCTTTCTGACCAACTGTGTCCTATCCTCTTGATGTGTGAGCCATGAGCATAATTTAAAGAGATCAGGCTGCACAGTGTAATGTGTTTATTATAATCTGATAGACTCTGACTCTAAGTTTATGTGCTGGGTTAGACCTACAAGCTCAAGCCACATATCTTTTTTGTTTTATCTAAGTTCCAGTACAAGCCTCTTTTATTTTTCAATCAATTTTTATTATCGAAAAATTATTATCTTTTTTCTTCACAGATTCTTTGTGTTCAAAATGGCGGTCTGGGCAATGACGTGTGTCGGGAAGACCTGCTGTCCCTTTTCTCTCCTTTTGGCATCGTGGATGAAATCACCATGCTGCCCAAGAAACCATATTGTTTTGTTTCTTTCCATAATGAGTCTCATTCTCTGTCTGTCTTTGACAGCCTAAATGGTTTTGTTCTCAAAAAAGGAAATGATCCTTCTCAAGATGTTGTCCTTTACCTCCTCTTTGTTGAAACAGGTATGTTGTTGTCTGCTTTTACTTTCTGTCAAGCAGGATGCCTTTTTTTCGATTGCTCTCAAAGAGTATAAAATGTCTTACTCATATTTTCTCACTATCAGATTTATCAATTGCACATAAAATATAAGATTTGAGTTGTAATAATCATTTATAAAAAATGGATTGCTCATTATCTGTCTTTGCCAAATCATTAAATTCGTCTGCTTTAAAACAAAGTGGTTGAGTTCAGCCCATGACTTAATGCCCAGAAATTAAATCATTGCCAATCATTACCGTTCCGGAGCGGATAGCCCAAGTGGTTAGCTCGTTGTCCGTAAAACGTCCCTGGCAGGGTCAAAGTCTGGCTATTCTTTTAACTAGCCTATCATCTTACTTTCCTCTGGGCTCTGAGACTCCTTCCGGTGGCGCTGATCATGGCGACACTTGGTAACAGCTCTTAGTGATTATATGTTTTTTTAGGAAATTTTATGTTTTTTATTTATTTTTGCCTATTCATTTGATTGTTTCCTGTCTTATGGCGCATCCCTATGTCTGTATGTAACATTGTAAAATAATTTCCCCGTTGAGGGATCAATAAAGTTATCTTATCTTATCTTATCTTATCTTATATGACCATAGCAGTTGCAAGTGCCCTAAAACTCTCAATAAACAATAAACAAATCGTTGTCCGTGCTGCTGGCCAGGCGATGGGTGCCGTAGCTGGGTCCCGGTTTTGAACCCCACTCTGGAAAATGTGTTTTCTGTTTTTCCTGTTTCTCCATTTTTTCTGCTTTCCTTGGCTTTGTCGCATTTCTGCATTGCATACTCTCTCAAGTTTGTCTCATCTCTTGTTAGGTTGTTGCCAGTTTCGATGCCCTTTTAAACACAATTTAGGTCACATTAAGGCCGGAGCTCTCTAGACAATCCCAGGTGCTGCCACATGGAGATGGAGATCTTACTAGAATATCTCACTGTCACAGTATACAGACACTGGGACAACCACTGTTTCCCTATGCTGAGGGTACAATGGCGCAGCTGCTAGATGACGCAGCTGGGATTGAACCCCTGACCTATCAGTTCCAAGGTGGACGCTCTACCACTTGAGCTACTGAGCAGGTTTTTACAAAGTTGACATGGGTTGGTTTTTTCATTTCTTTTTAGTTCCTGAACATGTGATAACTTCAAGTGATACACCCCCTGGTCTCTTCGTGGTGGAAAATTTTGTTGATGAAGTGAAAGAGGAAAAATTGCTGCTACTCATGAATCCCGATGAGACGTCACAGACAGGTGAGCATTAATGAAAGTATAAAATGACTTGCAGTGTGTTTATGTTCAAGGCCACTTCAATCAGCAAGAGTCTTGATTTTATAAAGAAAAGAAAAAAAAATACTGACTAGTCAAGTTACCATCTTGTGGATGTGACTGATAACCACACTCCTGTCTCACTGATTGGCCAGTGATATTTCATTCTCTTAGTTTGTCGTTTTCTTTGCCAGTCTATGACCAAAAATAAAGGCACAACAATTATAATTGGTTACAGGTATCTCTTTTCTGAATTTCATCTAATTTAATGCTTTAATTTGAATGCTTTTCTGGTTGCTTACCACTTTTATTCTATATTGCCAGCTAAATGCTTTACTGTATTATATTTATTTTTCTCCTTTTCGTAATATAATCTTCTTTACAGGGTCATCCATGAAACACAGATGTGTTAAACACTATGGCTACGAATTCAGATACGATATCAACGATGTTGACATGGCAAACCCTCTGCCCGTTAAGATTCCCGAGTCGTGCCGTCCTGTCATTGACAAGGCCAAGGACTCAAAGCTGATCAGCCATTGGCCGGACCAGCTGACCATCAACCAATATCAGCCTGGCCAGGGTTAGTGTTAGCAAACTTAACCCTTTCATTGTTAAGGACACAAAAATCTTCAAGATTTGCTTGTTCTCTTACTGATGAATTTCAAGCTTTTGCCATATGTCACTTCATTGAAATCATTTATCAGGTATAAGCACACATACATTTTCAATATTTTGCATATTTCAGTTGGGATAGAATCAGACCTTCCTGTGAAAGGGTTAAACCTTGTCATACCGCCACCTTTAACACCGCCATGGAAAAGGATTTGCAACTAATCAAAACTATGAAAACTTTATTCTACCGCCAAATGTAATACCAAATCTCACTTTTAGCAATTTTGATGTACTGATATCAAGAAAAAATAACATTTTTGACTGTTTCATAATCTCAACTTCAAGAACTAGTCTATATTTACTGGAGTGGCATAATAATAATGAAGGGCGAGATTATGTTCAAATGTTACTGTAGTCAAGTAAATTTAGACTGGCTGATGCTGTACAATGAAAAAAAATGGATTTTTAATCTTTAAACGTCAAAATCACTCAAAGTGAGATATGCCTATAAAAGTGGCTCAACCATGCAATGTGAAAACTATAGAGGAATATCACTGTTAAGTGTCCCAGGAAAAGTTTATGCC